>SNQJ01S0105522.1:0-30074 GCA_010110895.2 Picea sitchensis
GTGATTGTTTATTTCTTACTGCTCATTATTGGATAATAATTCTACATTGATATAACATTTGAAGAAAAAGGATTATAATTATGATATTACTGATTCACCCCCCCTTCTCAGTAATCCAACAATCAATGCCAAAGGGGGAGATTGTTGATTAAGGTTGGTTGTCATTGATGGCAACACTTTGATGCAATACTAAAATCGTATCACTCATGCTCCCCCTGGAACCATGCCTTTGTCCTCTGCATATGATAAATCTGTTCTCCCCTGGAACCATGCCTATGTCCTTTGCATCTGATAAATCCACTCCCCCTGGAACCATGCCTCTGTCCTCTGCATCTGAGGTTTGCAAGAACCACAGATCTAATGCCTTTCGTGGAAAAAATAAAAATCAATAACTTAGTCTCGAGTGTTCCATTGGGCATGGAGTCAGCAATATCACCTCTTTCTGAAAATATTTCATGACTTGTATGGATGACCTATGTACATATTCTACACTGCCTTTATTCACACAAAGTAACTGCTACATCTGCTGCAAAGTGGAAGAAAATGAATGTTCGAGCAGCAAGCTTATTTCCTACTCTACTCTACCCTAACCAACTCTATAATTTGGTTAGGTAAATATTGATTTCCATAGTAGCCATCCAAGCAACTTTAATACTGAAATAATTTCATCATTTTCATTAACCAATAGTTGATGTTTGAAATACAACAACAGTGGTAAAAAAAATTATTCACAAAACCAAACTCATCTGGAAATACTGATAAGTTTAAAAAAATTGAAGTCTTCATGTTCTCTGAAATGTATGATTCTATGAAAGCTTCCACTGGATCTTTGAAACAGAGATAAGAAACATATTCATCCATAGAGAACATTTGCTCAGCTATGACTACTTTTCTACTGGAAGGCTGATTACTTTCGTGTTCTCTTATAATTAGATCTTGATCATCAATCATTACAACTTCCTCTTCAGAAAAGTACTCTGAGGATGATGATAAAACAGTGTTAACATCATATGGATTTTGATCAATTAGAAACAAATAGTTGTCAATACAATCATTGGTTACCATAGGCTCAACTTGGCTTGCAAACTGATCATACACTTCACATGCATACCTATCTCTAGAGCACTCAACAAATATTGAAGAACTCCGACCTGAATCTGAAATAAACTCACATGCTCTCTTCTGTTCCAAATCTGCTTTAAACTCGTTACTTTCCTGCTCAAAATCTAAACCATACTCATAGTTCACTTTTTTATGCACTTGCATATTTTCAGAGTAAATCCGCTCTCTAATACTCCTGGAAGCATGAATGTTCTCATCTACCTCTTGAGCGTCTTCAAACANAAACTCGTTACTTTCCTGCTCAAAATCTAAACCATACTCATAGTTCACTTTTTTATGCACTTGCATATTTTCAGAGTAAATCCGCTCTCTAATACTCCTGGAAGCATGAATGTTCTCATCTACCTCTTGAGCGTCTTCAAACAAGCTCCTTAAGGATGAAGACTTCCTTTCTAACAAGAGAAAAGCAAGTTCTGAATGAAGACCAGTAACATAATATATCATGGTAGTTGTCTCTGTAGGTTGGATCTCCAAAGGCATGTCATGATAGATGCTACAAAATCTTCGATTGAAAACATGCAAAGATTCACCCTACTCTCTCTTCAAGGCACAAAAATCAGCAAGGTATGAATCTAGTGATTTGTTCTCACCCCAATACTTCAATAAAGTATTAAAGAACTCGATCTAAGAGCCAATAGAATCATCTCTCAGACCCTTAAACCATGCAACAACATCTCTGATCAATGACTTAGAGAAAAATCTCATAATGACATCTTCATGAACAATCTGAAAACGATCAACAAAATCCTCAAAGGATTCCAAGTGCCTCTCATCTGAAACTTGATTCTCTCCAGAAAACTAGGGAAGATATTCATAATGGTCAAGAGGATAAGAATGAAGGAGATGGGGCAGCCTCAAAGGCTTGAACATCTTCATCATGATTTTAAATTGAAAAGCAGTGGGCTAATTATGAGAACTAACAGGTTGGTGACAAGGTTCAGCGGTAATGCCAAAAGGTGTTGAGCTTTGGGCAGGTTTGGAATCAATTTCAATCTCTACAAGATCAGAAGCGTGATCAGATTCAAGAGGAATTGGAATGCATGACTCATCATTAAGAACAGGCTATGATGAAGATATTGAATCAACATCTACAATATAGGGCTGTAGGATTTCCTCTTCTAAGGTTGGATATATACAAGAAGAATGATGATTTTCTTCATATAAAAAATAGAAAATATTCTCTTTACATGCGAAGGGAACAACATGAAAGAGATGATAAAGAAATACAACAGTTCATGAAGTAGACTAATGAACTGACACCTAGATTTGAAATTTAGCTTCTTCATCTTCTGTCATCCAGATCCTCCCTAGTGGAGTCTTTAATCGTGGATTCACCAGGTAGATGATACAGTCAATTCTGTGTCCTCCTTTTTTCTGCCATCAAAAGTCAGATCTATGTCATTCTTCCCAGGGAAACTAGCTTCACTTTCGTTCCCTGGCAACGTCGCCAATTTGTTATCTCTCCAGGAGCCCTTCTCAGGTTGTAGCTTGAAGAAGCCTGGTAACTTAAAGTATGTTTTGGTTTTATTTGTATGTTGGATCAAATGGGATAACTAAACAACTGGTTCACACTCAAGACACTTAAATATATAACCAGATGAGACAATGCTTTCAAAAGTCAATAATCAGATAAATAATTGAACTGATGGGTGAAGAAATACTATATTTATCAACCAGAACACCTATGTGATGGGTTGAATAAAGATAGTACAGATTACTATTAAATCAATGTTTATGAATTGACCATTGAGATAACAGTCATTTGCAACTAGACAAACTTAGATAACAGTAATCATCCAAAGTACAGAAGAAGAGAGAAAATGACAATCTGACATTAACAGTGAAAGAAACTTGTGTATCTGTATTATATGCAAAAGGCCTAGTACAATAGCAGTATGGTCTAGTATCCAGACTCGAACCCCTGGTCTATCAAAATAACAGGCTTTATAGCCTTTACACACAGTTTCCAGATCCTGAAAGAATGGATATCTTTTTCCTAAAATAGTCAATATATGAACAATATTACAAAAATAATGGATCTAGCCCATTTCTCTAAGTCAATTTGTCTTCAAAAAACTCTGGTCTTCAACAGCTGCTTGAAAATCCTGATGTGTCATGGAAGAGTAGATGTTTCCTTTCAACAACTGAAGGTCTTCAATAGCTATAAGCAGTTTTCCACTAAAGATAGGTCAATTATCAACCATCTACCTTACATAGTGCCTCAAAACTTTGAAATAAGTTGCCAAAATGTAAGTGGAAAATTGTTGGAAAATCCTTTATACTTCGTATCACCGAAAATCCCCTTTGCTCGAGCTTCGGATCTTTAAAAACTATTTCCTGCGGTTTTTCTTTCTCTTTTGCCCTGAAAAATGCAAGTTAGCCGCCAAAAGCCCTAATTTTCGACGGCTAACTATGTGTTGTTATGTTGATTATGCCATCGAAAAGCCTGGGTTTGCCAAAAACATAAACACTTCAAAAATTAGTCTTCTCCTCGATTATTTGGATTGATCTTCTTGCAAATTTTCAACAACCTCTGCTAGAACGTGGAAATCTGGGTGTGTAGCTATTCTAGCCTTCAACATTTTGACTTTTGTCTTCAAACGCCTGGCTATTCTCCATAGCCTGTTTTTGTCATTTATGGTCTTCTTCTTCTTCTTCTTTTCCTTTACACTTTTAAGTGCCAATCTTTCAAAGGCTGCATTGGTTTCTGCAAAATTCTTTGATAAAATCTCATATATGGCCTTTATCACCCTCTCTAGCACTTCTTGTTGTGCTATTTTATCCTTCAAGTTGCTAATCTTCTGTGATTTACTAGATTTTCTCTTGCTTGATGTTTCACCTTCCTCATAACCTGCGAACATCTCAGTCTCTGGTGCTTGCTCCATAGAAAATTCTATGATCTGATAAGCAGGGACTTCTTCTTTGTTTGACTCAGAATCAGAGTCTAAGTAGGGTAGGTTTAGCACATGTGTTTGCTTGGTCTACTAAGTTGAAGCTTGCTCTGCAGCTTCCTTGAAGACCAATTTCTTTTTTGCCTTCTTGACTCTTGAGCTGGATGTTGGTTCTTCTGAGAGGTCAGGGGTGATGGCTCTCCTCCTCTTTAGACTACTCTGAGGAGTTGGTGACTTTTTGCTTGATCTCCTTTTTCCTTTATCAGGTTGAGTCTCTAACTCAAAACCTCCCCAAAACATAAAGTGTTCCCATGTTCTTTCCCTCTTCCTCAATTCTTCTGCAATAATCATTTTGATCAAGCCAAAATGAAACAAGGCATTTTGGATATGGTTAGGTTTAGTTTGAACCTTGTGTAACATCTTTGTCAAGCTCCTGTGAAGATAGTATGGTAGATTGAGAGGAACCTTTCCTGTAAAGTGATACATAAGTTTGAAGAGATATAACATGACCCTATCATATCTTCCCTTTGTAGTTCTATATAATTGTATGGCTTTGAGAAGAGGTTTCCACTTCTCCTCCAGATGAGAAGTGGGGATATCCCTATTCCAAATGATGTCTTGGAATTCAGGCTTTAAATAAGGTCTGAAATCCAGATTCTTAGTGGTTGTGGTCTTGAACCATTTTTTCCATGTTCTTGGCATGCATGTAGCAGAGGATATGGTTGTTTCATCGACTTGTATCTCCAAAGGGCCAACTGTGGCTTTGTTTCCATCATATGATTTTGCAAAGGCTTTTGTGATACCCTGGTGGTATCCCTCCTGTAGCTTTTCCACATAAGTGAGACAGCCTGCATTTAAGAAATATTGATGAATCTCTAGATGAGATTGTATATATTGTATACTGTCTAAGTCCCTCCTGAGAAGTGGACCACCTCATTTCTTACCCATATGCAAAACACAAGCTAATCTGTAGAAACCTAAAACAGAGAGATTACCAATGGAAAGAACTTGTTGGTGATGAAGAATGAACTTTGTAAGATCAAATGGTGGGAAGAAACATTGTTCATAAGCATTCAAAACTTGTGGGATTTGAATTCGAATGATGGCAACAATGATGATGTAGACAAGGATCTAGCAATGAGAAAGTGAAATGTAATGATGGTTGGATAACCTTCAGATCTAATAAGACATCACACCTTCACATAGGCTGCATAACCAAATTCGAAATGATTATTCCATAATCGGTGATAAGGTCGTGTAAAAATGCCAATCTTTCATAAAAATGGTCACCATTCCTTTATGACGTGTTTACTTCTTTTCCCTTTCGAACTCGTGAAGAGGTAATGCCTAAAACTGCTTCTTCACTTTCAGGGGCTCCTTCGTGTTTCCAACTGTTTCTTTTGCCGCCAGAAGCTTGAATTTTCGGCGGCTCATCTTCAACTTTAAAACAATGGTTAGCCGTCGAAAAGGATTTTCTTTGATTTTTGAAAGTAATAAACAACAAATCGATTTATTTTGGAGTTTCTCACTTATTCCCTTTACTTGGAAACTCTAGACCACAAAAATTTAAATATGACATTTATTCATGACTATGCTATCACCTAAAAATTTAATAAACTGATTGGTTTATTTTAGGAGATAACAGAATGTGTACAGGGTTTTTACCGATAGCGAAAGATGTTTTTGGGTGATCGGGAGTTATCTTACTTTTTGAGGCCTAGGTGGTGTCGATATTTATCGAGCTAGGTGGACCCTTACTGCATGTCTGTATCACCGAAGCTTCCACAGGTTGTTCCCAAGACTCAAACAGATCGTCGGAAGGCATGATAAGGTCTAGATCCCATATCAGCATGGTTGTATCTCGTGGTGGGTTGACTTCTTCCTGGTCATCAATATTCATAATCGAACCGCTTGGTTGTTCGGTCGGGGAGACTTCATCTAGAAACTGATTGGCCATCAAATTCATGGCATGTACCCATTGAGGGAAGTCTCTTTTGGAGTGGTTTTCCTGATGATAAGTATAGAAAAGATTTACACACAACATTCCCTAGATCAATATTTAAGTTAGTTGGGGGAGGTTCAATTGCTTTGAAAGGCGGGTTTCTTTTAAAGAAAGGCTTATAAGGCCTTTGGCCTTGGTTTCTCTCTCCTGCATTTCTCTTCATGTCTATGATCTCATTTGATCATTTCTTAACCATGCGTTGTAGATATTCTATATCTCCATTACCTTTGTCGGGAGTTTGTTCAACCGATTTTCCCAGCGGTCTAGTTGAAAGAAGTCCTCTCTTGGGAAGGTGTTGGGTTTCTTTCTTTACTAGAGAGGCATGGCCTTCTTTACATCCTTTCATCTAGAATTCTATTTTCTTGGCCTCTTCAAAAAAATTCGCCAGGGTTTTCTTAGCGGCTCTTTTTACAAACATAGAAATAGAAGCCAGGAGTGCGTTGGCATAAACCTCGATTTGTAACTCTTGAGTTGGTTTTGTCACGGGCTGGAATTTGTTTAAGATGGTCATGAATATCTGATTGAAATATTTGACCCTCTCTTTCGAACTCATGGTGATTGTGAACAACTTATCTATCTGTGCTCCCGTAGTAGTTTCCTCTGCAAATTAATATAGAAAATCTTTCTGGAACTTGGTCCAGCTGGTTATAGATCCTATTGGCAAATTGAAATACCACGTGGAAGCTGAATTTTCAAACATGTAGGGGAAAATTTTGTAGACTACGTCTTCATGTTGAATGTTCATAAGTTTGATTGGGAGTATGAACTTCTTGATATGATCTTCAGGTAAACCTGAAGTTTCGGGGTCGTACTTAGGAAGCAGCTTCTCCGGATGACGGGGAAGATTATGTACTCGTCCAGGGACGGCCACGGCGTCTCTGACCAACCAAGGCTGGTTGTTCTGAATTGGGATTTCACTTTCTTACTAATGGTTATTATTACCTTCCATATCTTCATAATCCGAGTCGAACTCTTCTTTTTCCGAAAATTCATTTCGCTCAGAGATGTCATCGGCTGGCGTTTTGGGTATCAGATCAAGAGGTTGTTGGATTTTGGTAATCGCAAAATCTATTAAGTCTTCTATGGAGTGTATGAAAACCTCGTCAGGAGTGCTAACCATTGTTCTGCTTTGTTGTTTTCTTCGAGGGAGGATGGGAGCTAAGGACAACGCACCGATCTACCGGGCGTAGGCTCTAGTGATTCTCTTGAATTGATTCACTTCCTCGTGAGGAAGGGCATAAGGTATTTCAGGGTGAAAAGGTTCATCCTCGGGTTGGGGTGAGTTACCCGCTTCGGGAGTACTCAACGTGTGTGGGTTGTCTGTTGAATGACTAGCCATGCATGTGGGTTGTTACGAATACGTAGGTTGTTCGAAATTCTATAGAAAATATATTCTCAACCATTCATTCTCAGGCCCTCCTTCTAGCGCCAATTTTTTTGATGGGTCATAAATCCCTTAACTCAATATTAGTAACCAAACTCGCCACCGAGGCCCAATTAGACTCTGCAGGATTTGAAGATGGAATGGTTCTCCAGATCTTGCGATACAGCCAACTTATCGATGGGCTTTGTGTTTTCTTGTGAAGGCTCTTCCTTCAGTTGGGACTATTCTCTTCTGTATTTTGTCTTGGGTGGGGCTGGTATGAGAAATGCAAGCCAGTATAAACCAACTTGACTACTAACAGGATTAAGTTTTAACTACTGGGGAAGAGGTTTAGCTTGGGATAACCCGTTGCTCAACATGCAGATAATGACTCTACACCACAGGCCTAGTACTAATACATTAACCATGTGAGCATCCAATTACTGTCTACTAAACTAATTATCAAAAAGAAAGCACATATGTAATAATATAATGGCAAGCAAAATAATTCATCTACCATAACCATTCATCACATAATAACACAATGATTTGTCTTCATCATTAAAGCAAAGAACATCAAGACATTGCACCAGATAACTTGACAACAAAATTAATTTCTCTTACTCATTACTGCTTCATTCATGAAACATGATAGGAAGTAGTTCTTCTCCAAGTCCAACCACATGCATCTGATGAAAATAGTTTGTCTTTGGTCCAAAAGGACTTCTCAATTCCTAGCAACTTCAAAATAATTATTAACAACCAAAAAGAAAGAGTTCTTACAAAAACCATCGACCCTGACTAATTGGTCGATGTCCTTATTTATAATATAAAGTTTAACTGAAATTAACGGCTAAGTGTAGTTTAAATAAAGAAAAAATATCAATGTGGCGTTATCTTCTAACAGTTTCTTTAACAGTCAACCCGAGATATTTCTTGGGAAGGGTGACTGTTCTCGTATTCAATCCAGTTGATAAACAGTTCTTCACAATTTTGGGCCCATGGAAACCTGTGTTGTTCCATCGAAGCTGCATATATTCCCCTGATGTCTAATGCATGCACTCGGTACTTTAGTAAACTGAAGTTCAACTGTTGTTGCATGGTTTGGGCCCTGATCGGAGGTTCTGTGAATAGTTGCACTTGCCCTGGCCTTGCATCGGTCATCTTTGCGATATCTTTGGTCCATATCGAGTCTTGTTTGGCATGCAACTTGACTACGTCGCTCAGGTCGACAGATTTGTCAAGGGTGTCGAACTTGGGGAGCTTGATATCTTTCCTTGCTCTTTTGATTCAGCTTCGAGATTTCTTTTGAGTTCTTCGACGAGATCATGGAGCAAGCTTTGTTCGGTAATCGAGAATATTTCCTGCAATCGGGGTTGAGGTAGTTTAGAGATCAAATAATATAATAAAAGGTACAAACAACAGAATAGAGCGATGCATACCTGTGGAGTTCATTAACCTCGATCGTGCAATACTTACATGATCCCAGTCACCCCTTTGAATGACCTGCGATGTCTTTCTCCACGTCTCCGCTCCTCTTCAGTTTAAATGAATTATGCCAGCACGCCATAGCGTAGCAAATTAAGTATGGCAGATATGAGCGTCGGAACCGTCACAGTAGTCGCTCGACCTTTGGGGCTGGGAAAAGACGCCAAAGTTGAACGTGCGCGAGTATGCTCCCAAAAGGTCGGATACTATAATAAGGAAGTCGTTAAATGCCTCCAGAGGTCGTATCACTGAGTGTGTCAACTATCAATCATTAATAATGGAAGTCGGGGAGTTTAAAGAGATTGGAGTGATTGTACCGTATATTCCTTGCAACTCCAATTGATGGTGTTTTATGTGTTATGGATTGCATTCGTCGAGCAGTTCTGACGCGTTGAATCTTCAATACATCCGATCGCAAGGCGGGAGTGTTCTTTCGCACGCTCTGTTTCTCTCCTTCGCTCCGCTATAAATCCTTGGAGTTCTGTGGGGAATTCTATACATATGTCTATTTTATACCTCTGTAACATTGGTCTTGGGAGTTTATTCTGGTGAAACTCCGTGTAGTAGTCCTTTACCATCCGCAGACTTCTTAGCCACTACGTTGTTGCACTATGGGATCCCCTTTAAACAAGGGACGGGGTTTGTGAGGTACCCGAAGTGCCAGGTCCGAGCCCCAGTGTGCCTGGGATTCTTTCTTAGTGGCTTCCGGTGTCCCCTAAAGCTCCAACGAGAGGTACTGGCCTTGTCATGGAAAAGGTGTCAGCATCTCCAGCGGAGGTAGGGGTGGAGAGAAGTTCGTATGAAAGACAAATGTTGGGGGTCATTCCCTCTCAGGAGTAGAAACCATGGAGGAGGGGAAGGCCTAGGAAAGATAAGGGGAAAAGGGAAGAAGACTGCCTCCCATATGAACTGAGTGTAATTCCATCCACTAAGGGGTTTATGATGTTCACTAAATGGTCGGAACCTGTCGGGACTATCAGTAGAGAAGGAGGGAGACAAAAGGGAAGGGAAAAGACACCAGGTTCTCCCGTTAAGAGTCCCATCCAGCAGTTAGAGTGAGCCCAACTTTCCATAGCCAAACTCTACCAAGAAAATAGAGAGTTGCGGAGCCAGTTAGCGGCAAAGAATCGGGAGGTATCGGCGTCATAGGGTCACGAAGGAAGCACATTTTGGCTCCAGAAGCAGTGTCGGGAAGCACAAGATACAATTGTGCAGTTGCGCAAGGCACAAAGGATGTAGTGAAAGAGGAAAAGAAAACATTACAGGGCGCAAGGAGTAATCTAGGAGGAGGTCCATGTGCAGGGGCTATATAATGGGCGGGCTCTTGCTTTGTGTTCTCCGAAGCAATGCTTGACAGTTTTCTCCATTTTGTGTTGTAAGGGCTTTGTATTCTCACTGTGGCCGAGCCATTTAGTCAGGACTTCGGTCGTGTCTAATTGTATGTAATCGAGATGGGTGGGAGCTCTAATTATACGAAAATAATGAGAGTGTCTTGGATGTATTACATTCCCTTTTTGTATATAAATTTACTATGTTTTCTTATCTAAGTTTTCGCGCAAAATATGGAATTTATAATTGTCATTATTCTGAGTTGCCCTGTAATTTTGTCAATATGTTCCCTTCAAAAATTTTGATATCGATGGATGTTGATGTGGCATTATTAACACGGGGTTATTAAAATATTTAAACATAAATTTAACATTCAACTGGTTAGTAAGGAGAGTTAGATACCACGACTTTTGATCCTTGGATGGCGTTGGGGATCAGTGATAAAATGAAGATTAATGTGTAGTTTTTCTTTGTGGATTATCATTTTGTAAATTTCCAACACCGAAATCATATTGGGAGTCGGTGGTCGACGATACCACTTCTCTCCTTGTGCGGCGTTTACTCTTTTTGTTTTCCTGTCGAAGCCGAACGGATTGGTCTTCGGCGATATTCCTGTCGAAGCTTATTCGTAGAAAAGAGAGACTTCCGCTCACCAACGCTGATGAAGATCGACGTTTGGCTATTTTGAACTTCTCAAGCGATTTTTGTCACTTATGACCTTTACCGATGCCAAACTTCCTAAGTGTGCTGGGGAAAACTTTAGATTGTCGATTCCTTAAGTAGTTGTTAGGTCCCATTTAAAGTTATGATGATTCTTTGTAGTGCGTTTCAGTAGACTTTAAAAATTTTTAACATGAAACATAAAAGATAAGTGCATGCATCAGTTTCATACTGAAGTGAAAACGGACAGTGCAAAGGAACAAGTGGTACCCAAAAAGTAGAAATGGACATAGACGTTTTAGGGTGTGTTGAGTGCTCAACAAAACCTTAGATTTATCTTTTAGAGAATAAGTGATGGAAGGAGGGTGGTATCCATAGAGTGCCATAAATGGTGTCATTTTTGTTGAGGTATGAAAGGAAGTGTTATACCACCATTCTGCCAAGGGTAACCATTTGAACCATTGTGTTTGTTTATCAAAGACAAAGCATGAACCATTGTGTTTGTTTATCAAAGACAAAGCAAGGAAGGTAGCCTTCCAAACATTTGTTCACTATCTCGGTTTGTCCATAAGATTGAGGGATGATAGGATGAGCTATGAGCCAATTGAGTACCTAAACAAGAAAATAATTATGTCCAAAATGTCCACTAAAATGGGATCTCTCTCAATAATTTACAATAATATTTGGGTCGCCATGTAGCTTTTGAACCGCCTCCATGAATGCAGTGCTGGCAACTGTAATTGCTTTGAAGGGATGAGAGAGTGCACGTGCGTGTGTACTTGGTCACTTATCAACAATCAACACCATGATGACACTCTTTCCTTTAGACTTCGTAACCCCTCGCAGGATGAAATCCATGGAAACCCTCCCAATGGGTTTGGGATGGATAATGGTTGTAAAGACCCCGGTCTTAATTGTTTCCACCTTTGCCTTTGTTGGCAGAAACCAAACACTCTGCCACAAACCTATGAACATTAGTTTATACATCCCAAAAAAATCCTTCTTGATCCTATGGTAGGTTTTTTAAATCCTGAGTGCCCTCCCACTGAAGAGGTGCGGAATTCCAACAGTACCTTTGTTTGAGTTGGGAGTCTTACATAAATATAAGTGATCTTTGTACCATAGTGAATCATTTTTCCATGTAAATGTATATGATGCAATTGAATCCTCGCCGTAAACTTTGAATGAGAGTCCACACTTTTTCACTATTCTTCCATTCATCCCTTTGGTTCTATTATCCAATCTGGTTGGATGATCGAGATGGCATATAGAAAGTCCTCAACATCTTCATCTTCCTGAGAATGCATCTACCACAACATTTTGCTTCCCCTTTTATAGACGATTTCAAAATCATAACCCAATATCTTTAAGCGACATTTTGTTGTTCTTCTAAAGATAGTCTTGTTCCAAGAAGTATTTAAGACTATCATGATCTGTTTTAATCCCTTGAAGTGCCTCACTAGACATCACTTCAACGTATTTCCATCATTTCCTTCTAAATGGGTTTGCAAGTCATTCTGGAGTGGTCTACTTCAAATCCGTGGGGCCTTCCTTCGCATTAGGACAACACCAATCCATCGAGGCATCACATTCCACAATAAAGGTTTTGTGAAGTCTTGAGTGGTCAAGACATGAGCTTTGCACATCACCCTTTTTAAGTTGTTCAAGCTTTAGTTTAGAGTAATGTGCATCCCTCTTAGTTAGTGTCGCTAAAGGAGCAGCGTCTCTTCCATAGTCAACAAACTTTGCACAGTAACTTGTCAACCCAAAAATCCCCCAAGATTCTTCAATGTTTTGGGAATCGGGCTAGTCCATCATGGCTTAATCTTGTTAGGGTATACCATGACACCTTCATGAGATGGCCAATATGACCTAAATACTCTAACTCCTTCACCCAAAGAAACATTTGGATGGTTTTGCATATAGTTGTTGCTCCTTTAGTAGTTATGTTAACCTTGTCAACATGTCGCATTACGATCCCTCCCAAGACCTTGCTATAGATTAGTATATCATCAAAAAATACCACAAATTTTCGAATAGGGCTTGGAAAATGGAATTCATTAACCCTTGAATGTGGAAGGTGAATTTGTAAGGTCAAAAGTCATGAACAAAAATTCAAATGGCTCCTTTGCTATGAGTCTCTAATGTTGTTTTGGAATCTTTTCGCTCTAACTGATGATACCCCTCAACTTAAGATCCAACTTTGTGAAATAGATTGCTCCATGTAGTTCATCTAACAATTCATCAATGATGGGAATGGGAACTTATCTTTAATATCGATCTTGTTGAGCTCTCTATGGACAATACTTCCATATGAGCCATATTTCTGAATACCATTACTCATCGATGAGTAAGAACTTTGGCTATAGGTCTAATAATGCAATTTCTAACATTTCTTCAACCATATACTAATTTCACTCTTTTGGGCATAAGGGTATCTCAGATGGCTCATGCATGCGGAGGTACCCCAGAATTAGGTGAATATCAAGGACTGCTGATTTTGAGTGGGTGGAAGACCTTGGGAATATCTTCTCAAATACTTTGGAATGTTATCAATGATCCCTTAGAGATCTAGAGAATAGATGGCTTAGATGTTTGGAAATCTAGTGAGTGCCAGCTGTGCAATAACACCTTGATGCCCCTTTTTCACAATTTTCATGCCATTAGAGCTATCACCTTACTGGTTTCAGATACCCTCTTTTTTAACTCAATTTTTCCTTCCAATGAAAATTTTAAAAAAGTTCTTGAAAATTAAAAGCCATTGTTCCTAATGATTGTAACCATTGAATTCCCAGTACAACATCACCCACCCATGGGTATAAAAATCATTGTACTATTCATTACATATTCCCCCAAGTAGTAAGTACTGATCTTATTTCATTTTCCCGAGCAATTGACAGTTCCTCCATCCACAATCATTACTTGAAACCCTAGTGCTGGATATACAAAGCAATTGAGAGCTTTGGCTAATTTATGCTTTAATGTGTTGGACACACCTACCACACTTTAGAGGGGGGGGGGTGAATGAGTGTGGGGATCTTTTCCAAAAACTTTCATCTTACACAAAAACTCATTAGTTAGCATTCACATTTACTCATTACTCAATGTTGTCATTAATAATAAGTTAGATTACATATCAGCAATATATCATCAACAAATCATCTCCACAAGGAACACAAGATGTATGTACAATTTTTTTTCACAGGACTCTTTCAACCAGGGGTTTTTCAGCAACAATTGAATAGGAGGCAACTTCTACAAGAGTACCAGCCTATATGCAAGACTCAACTTACATTCTCAACACCAACCTTGATGAGGCAACAATCCTCAATGTGATATCAATATGTACTATAAACAAGAGTATCAACCATGCACCAACTTGTGCCAAACAACCTCGTAATCAACTTGTACTGTAAACAAGTGCATCCAAACCATGTACCAAGTATACCAATTCATGTTTCAACCAGCCTTCATCAACAATGACTCATCAATATAAAATACCAACATCATCAACTATACACCCTATGTATGTGCCAACTCATCAATTGCTTGTCTCAACCATGACTAGCAGTTTTGGATTAGTCAACAACCTTAACTTGAAATAATCATAACGTATCTGTAATCGACTAAATATCTGGAACCTGATACACAATGTTCTTTCGTTTGTTTTATGCAATTCCTCCAAGTGAAACTATTTGTAATCTCTAAAAAGGAGGTATAGCAAAAATGGTATACCTTGTTGAATTCCTGATTGCCCTAGAGAGATAACTTGTAGAGCGTTCCCCACAGGAAATATTTGTTGAATAGATATAAACCTATTACAGAGCATGTACTAGATTGTAGGCCTCAACCAACACAATTGGTCTCATCAATTTTGATCTGTTATGAACAATTTATGACGCTTTTACCTGAAACAACTGATTTCGATCACCAGTTTCTGGATTGGCCACAAACCCTATTTCCAATGGAGTGTAACTCCCAAAAATACAACGACCCACAAGATAAATTTTAACCACAGATACTTGGATATGCTTCTTCTCACTTTCATAGCAATTTTAGAATCAGACTCATTATATAAAAACGCTATAGCTAAAATGGTGATATGACCTGTAATAATATACCTTAGAAAGCATCATCAAAAGAATTTCTCCTTCCCTGCATTTCATCTCTTTCTTTTCACTTTCCCTTAGAATTTCTTAAATATGCTTGGTTACCTCTATTCACCAGATTTTCAATATTTCAAGTGTTCCACACCAAAATGTTCAAGAAGCTCTCCATCAATATTTCAAAATATATTCCCACAAGAAAGCCTCCATTGATCCATGTGTGCTGCATGATCTACAGAGACCATTACATTCTCTATTTCATCCTTTTAGGGTTTAACCCATTTCTAGGTCACTTAACCTATTTTCCTTATTTTAGGATTAACCGCTTTCCATGAAATAGAAAGTTCTCCAATACTTTATCATTTGAATATTCCTTCTTGATTTTGTCAATCTTTTACTTTTATCATTTATTGATTTTACACTTCCTCTTGATTATTTTAAATAATCCACCTTGAATTTTGTCACTTAATTTATCATTTAAATACTGATTAAACTCATTTCAGTCACTTAACCTATTTTCCTCATTTCTAGGGGCCAACCACTTTCCAGTAAATATTCCCTTCTTGATTTTGTCACCCCATTCTTTTATCATTTCTTGATTTTTTCACCTCTTTATTATTTAAATAATCCACCTTGAATTAGTCGTTTTTAGGTCACTGACCCTTGGACTCAGTTTAATCCTTCATGTGGGGTCCTTCTTATCTTCAGAAGGGCTAAACCCCAAACCATGATTTATGTGACATTCTCATACATACCACCTCTAAATGGTATGACAAGCATCATCCATCTGTGGAGGTTTCACCACCAATTTCCTGATTCTCGCCATCATCTGTTATTCCACATACAAGTATGTATCCTCCAACCATTCTTCTAAGATAACTCAATCCAAAAACCGTCTTCCCGTGAGGGCTTTCTACCATAAAGGGACCACTTTGGAGTTCATCCGTTGTGCACCTTATCAATCGGGTATAAGACAATAATGAGTCATCTATACATTTTTCCAACAATGCATCATATACTTCTAATGAAACCATATCAATCCATTTCTCCTCAATACAACAATGACAACTCATTGATCCATCTTCATCTTACTTCATCAAGGACAATACATATTATATTACATCAATCATCAATTAATCAATCCTTTGACATCAATCAATCACTTGACATCAATCAATCAAACCATTGGCATCAATGACAACATGATCCAACATAATGAAATTATGAGTACCGTAATCAATTAGGACTATTACTCCTTTTATTTTTGATATATCCCCCGACCTTAGGGTTTGAGAGGAGTGCTAATTCCACCTAATGCATTACACGATATCAGAGAGTCAAATCTTCAAACGAAATGGCTTCTACGTTTTCATATTGAGATGGTTCTGTTCTTGTTCCTTGTTCTTCTTCCTTCACACAAGTATGTGTAGAATAATTTTCCTCACCACAATTTATGTCCCTTTATTAAAATTTAAGGCCACAATTAAAGCATAAACCTTTTGCTTTTCTTTCCTCCAATTGTTGAGGTGTCAACCTTGTAGGTTGAGGTGTTTTAGAAGAAGGAGCATTATTCTCTCTATAGATGTTAGGATTGGTCCTCTGCAGCTTACAGCTATTTCTTTTACTTTCAACATTTATTGCCACCTCCTAAATGCATTCTCCAATGACACTTGATTCCTAAAGGCAACCTCAGGTTGAATGTTATCCTTTAAAAGTTCCTATGAATACATCAATCAAGTGCTCATCTGGAATATATGCTACCTTTTATATTCAATCTTGGAAGTTCTCAATGTGCTCAGAATCAACCCTTTGTTTTTCTTGAGATTTATCAATTGCTAAAGAAGTTATGTTCTTGTATCCTCATAGTGCTATCATTTCTTCCGTGAAAATTTATCCAAGTGACGAGTGATTTGCGAGAACAAAGCCATCGATACCATACAAATTGATTGGGTTCTAAATATAAAGAAGCAATTCATACCTTTTGTGTATGTGGCACATTATGTAGATCAAAGAATTGCTCCATATGAAGTATCCACGTGATAGGGTCCTTGCCATCAAACCTCCTCATATCGATCTTAGGAACGTGGTTGGTCTTCAACCCAAAGTTGGAGTTTCTCCATTCTTGATTCACCTTCCTTGTGTCCTCATCATGAATTTCATGGGATACATTTTCACTTTCAGGTGTCCTCTCTGTTACGAAATTTTTCAATCCTTCCATGATCTCCTCTTTTAAACCATCCATCTTAGTATTTATTGCCTCCAACTTAGCTTCCATATCTTGTAGTTCATATTTTGTTACTGTCTTCTTTTGTAAATCATTTATTTTTCTACGCATTTCTTCACCTTCATCAAGAGTCCAAGTAGGATTGTCTGGAAGCTTATTTGGTGTAGAAGTTCCCTTTGTTGGTGGCATGTTGGCCAAGTATCACTTTAAACCTTGATTTTGAGGTAGTTCTACTAAACAATCTTCCTTTTATTGTATCTCCAAAATTTTGTCCCTTTTGAGTATGAAATTTCATTTTTTGTAGGTCTCTGATATTTCTTCTCTACAATGACATAGGTCTGATCAAAATTGGATGTGCCAAGTGGAATTTACGGTAACTTCCCCACAACTTGCTGATTTTTTTCCTTTTCAAGAGATCTCACTTGTATAGCGTGCCCTGCACAAAATAATTGATATAAATTCTAAAATTTGTACCAGAACTACTATTGTCTATCCACTATCCAATGCAATTGGTCTCACTCAATTCGGATACTCTAGGAAGAATTTATGATTGTTTTACCCGGAACACCTACTTGAGACTAGTCAATAGGACTATTCAGATACCCTATCTTCCACAGAGTGTATCTACAATTGTAAGATGACCCGGAAGCTGAAATTTTTACCACAGATACCTTACTAATTTCTTTAAATAGCTTCCAGAGTTCAGGGTTTGAAACATTACAGAAAAAAAATTATAGCGAAAATTCCGCAATGACTCAATTCAGGATTATTCTAGAACCCTATCTTAGAAAGGTTGTATCTATGAAATTATAAGGCCTCGGGAGCTGAAATTATAACCCAACCTACCTTGATCTATCTACTAAATATCCTCCAAGCCATTCCTTTTGAATCGTTGTAGAAAAAAAGTTATAGTGAAAATTCCAAGGTGTCTGAGATGTAGCAGCGAAACCCCAAGACCTTGAGCTTTGATAACATATGTTAGGAACCAAATATCAATATAGCATAGAAAAACCTCAAAATAAGTACTCAATGCCTTGAAAAAGATATAAATTCAGATAATAAGCCTCTTCGAGGGGGAAACCTCCTTATGCCCACATAAATGTTCAATTCCAAGATGATTCCAAATGAAAATGTCTCCTTGGTATATATAGGAGACTAGGAGGTATAATTAAAACTAATGGACTAAAGCCGATATAAATAAAATAAAATTACTAATGTAATATGCCCCAATTAAGGGGTAATGAGCCACTATTTAGGGATTAACAAATCTCCCCAAAATTTGCAAGAGGTCGCTCCCATATGCTCCAAGAAACTCAATGCCCACACATAAAAGACTATACTAGCAGCAAAACCTCATACACTAGATGATAATAGAATCAAGAGACTTTATTCCATTGATATCTACCCCCCATACAATGAAGATAGGGCCTCCTTATATAGATGAGGCGCCCCATCCAAACCATGGATGAGGAACCATGGGAAAAAAACATGAGCTTCCCCCAAACCATGGGATAATACAATGTGTTGCCTCAAAACCATGGGTAAATACAATGACTTGCCTCAAAACCATGGGTAAAACTATTTCTCATAAGTGGAATATGGGTCGTATAAGAGTTGTGCCCCACAAGAAATCAACATGAGTGGAAAATGGGTCCCACAAAGAGTGTGCACCCCACCAAGAGCTAGATAAGTGGAATGAGGGGCCCATAAGAAGAGTGTGTCCCGCTAGAGTTGACATGAGTGGAACGAGGGGCCCACAAGAGGAGTGTGTCCCGCTAGAGTTGACATGAGTAGAATGAGGGACCCACAAAAGGTGCACCCTACTCTAATAGGTGGTTGCCATACATCCAAGTAATCATCTCAGTAATGTGCCAAATAATCATCCATGTGTGAAGTGGGTCCATGAGGGGTGCCCCCTTCACCAAGAGTGTCCGAAAATGCCAGGAAATCATGCTCCATGCGCTAAAAAAGTGTGTTGATGATGTGGAAATCTTTGTCATGGTTCCCCAATGCAAGGTTCCAACTCATAGTGATGATTCAAGGTTATCCATAAGTTAATTAGGGGTTAGTATAAGTGATATCTTCTAGAAACCAAGTAACATTGGGTTAATTTTACAACTTTCCTAAGCTTAACCATGGTGGGACAACCTTTAGGCCTTATCACAAGTGTCAACCCCTAAGATCAAGGTGAATTTCCTATGTTACAAAGTTGGAAATAGTTGCTAATGGTGGTTGATTGTGGAAAGGGGAAAAGGGGACTTCATGTAATGACCATATATTTATGATGTTGAGGCAGATGTCTACTTTGGCTAGCTATCAAGAGCTAGATGTCCTCATTTACTCCACATGTGATCCTTTGAGAGGGACCGTTTATCCTTTCATTTAACATTTATCCCCTTCTTTAATTTTTCTTTATTTTCTTGGTCCTTTTCTTTACATGTGCCATTTTTAGGCATGGGACTAGGGGTAGATGGCCTTTTTATATTTTTGCTCTTTCCTCTAGCCTTTTTTCAACTTTCTTTGATTTGGGCTTCTATACATGGGGTCTTCTTTTAATTTGCTTGGACCTTGTGGAGTGATACACAACAAGTCAATCATGAATGAGAAGTATGATGAATGGAACATAATGAAAATGGGAAGGATGAAAAAGGTGTTAAATATGGTTTGGGATTTGTGACACACTACAATGACCTAATTCCCTACAGTCACAAGACGACCTAAGGGATGACACACTTATCCTTAGAATCTATGTCCCGCCACGGTATGATGAGGCAAGGAATAAAGTTTGTGATTGTTACAAAGTCTTTTTATATTCCACAAGTAGTGTTCACCACAGTTATGACTAAGTTAAAGATATCACACCATGTCTAAGCAATAAACCATACAAGAAACCATAATGAAATAATTGAAATAATGCCACCAAACCAGAGTACCAAGTCATGGAAGTGTAGAGCACTAATTGTATGTGTATCAATTTGAGACATGAATGTGAGAAGATATAGTATTGTTGAACGATCAAAGTTGAAGTTGGTTGGAAATCCCATGGTGAGCCCAAGACATGATGTAGCAAAGGTTGTAGGGAATAATGGAATCTGAGACCTGGATGACCGAGCAGTAATACTTCACAACATATGTGAACTTGAATGTGCACTGGAAGATCGGCTCTAGAAGAGTGTTAGTCGCTAAAATGTGATCAAGGTTTCCTCATGTTAGATGAGGGGGAAATAGGGTGGATAACACTCATACTCTCAACCACCTACGCTAGATCCATTTGAAAAAACACCCATGATGTATATGCGTACACATATTACACAAATTCACAATGAGGATCCATAGGTAAGCCTCTATTGGAGATTGACTAAATAAGAGGTATTTGGTCAAGCATGGCTACTAACATTCTTAGTATGTAGATGTTATAACTCTTCCCACTCTTTTGTGATGGATATTAACAATCTTCCACCATCCAATATCTCTATTCTTAATTACAAGGTGTCTTAAAGATATATTCATAGAGAAAATAATGGAAGGAGTTCATAAAACATATTTGAGGTATACTTGGATTTCACCAGGAGATCCACTTTCTCATAAACTTCACTATTATTACCATACTTGTCTCCATGTTTAGAATGATTCTATCATTACTTTAAGCTATCTCAAGGGAAAATATCTCATAACCTTTGCTTTTATCTTAGAAAATGTTGAGGGAGTTGGATTCCTAATTCTCAACAACAAGGATTAAACCCAAGGACAAGGCCCAATTAGACTCCTCCATGTTTGGTATGGAATAATCCTTCAGGTGAACGGTTCGACAATCATTCGATGGGATTTAAAAGTTATTTGATGTCGTTCTTTCCGTACTTTTTTTTATTATTTTATATTTTAGGTCTATCTAATATTGAGAAATAAATAAATGAAAGGGTTTGAAGAAGTTTGTGCTAAGGATAAACTTTGGCAACAATGATGTAATACCCCTTGTTTCCCCCAAATTGTAAATATAATTGTATTTTACTAAAAAGGTAGTGTAAATATTTGTGCTACTAATGTAAAAAAAGGAAAGTGTTGGACAACTGCTGAGAGGGATTGCCAAGGTAGATCATGATTTAAATTGTTCAGACCCAGAATAGACCTCTGACCGAGAGAATTTAATTACTAGCTAAGCTGGTAGTTAGGAAGTCTTCCTCGAGATTCAATGAGGAAATGGGTAGAATACCCATCTGAAAACTTCATGACCTGACCCATGAATTTGGGATTTGGACCCACGAAATCTTGCTGAGGAAGGCAAGAAAAGGTAGGAGAATCATGGGAAGAGAGGGGGAAGGAAAGAGGAATGGGTCTGGTGACCATTTCTGAAGAGGGAGAGCATTTGCAACTCTCTAGTTTTTAAGAGAACTAAAAAATGAATATGTTTATGAGTACAAGAATGGTTGGGCAACGTTTTTCTAAGAAAGTTGATAAATGGGGTTGCAGAGAATATGAGCGACTGAGGAAGCACTCATTACATACCCCCTTTCTTGGTGGAGAGAAAACCGATCTGCCAAGTTCCTGTGGGAGGAGGAGAGTAACCTCCATCCTTTGTTGTTGTTGAAAAAAAGGAAAATTCTCTCTCAGAGCGTCATGATCTAGCTAGGGGGTGGCCAGTGGTAAATTCGTCCAGGAGTTGTTGTGCCTATGGTTGGGAGGAAAAGGGCACATCTTTCAGCAATTGCATCACCATCTGGTTTCTAGATAAGTATATTTGGTTAAATCTCTCTAGTGTTTAGATCAAAGAAAATTTTATACTATGTTTTAGAACTGTGTAAGTTTGATTTCTGACAAAAGTGACTTGAGAAATTTAAGTAAAATAAAGAGAATTTCTTAGCTCAGGCGCATTTGATTTAATTCTTTATATCTTGACTATCTTTGTGTTAGAATAAGATTTTTGGGAGTGGATGTTGTGCTTGACTGTGTTATACAGTTTAATGCATGCTTGGGAAATGATGACTCAACAATTAAAAATCTCTATAAAACATCTGAAAGAAGAGAGTGTGATTTTTCTACATAACAGTGTTCTATTGTAGTATGTCCTCAAATCCTATCCTAGAAAGCTTAGAGGATATAAGATCTGTGCGGACTTTAGGAAATAATCTCAAATATGGAAAAACATTAAAAGTCCTTATAAATGATTATTGAGGAAAATAATTAGGAAATAAACATGAAATTTTCTTAATTGAATTAAAATACAAAAGTTATCAAAATTCTATTAGGGGCATAAATAGATATTTGTGTTAAATTTAAATCTTCTAAATTTGGGAGGAATCCCCTTAAATTTTGGTGGGTAGTAAATTCTGGTAGAAATGTAAAATTATTGTGGGGAAAATTGTTGGTCTTAGGACCAATTTCCTTAAATTTTGGTAAGAATGGTAAAACACGGTAATAAGGAAAGGAATGCAGGTAAATATGGGATTAGTAACCCCTGGTAAAAACCATTGTATTACCATGGAGAATTCCACTCCAAGAAAATATAGTGATGTGGAAAAATAATTTAAACAAATATGTATTTATGCATTTATATGTTTTCTAGGAAAAGTTGAGCAAATAGTAAACTCTGATAAAATACCAAGGTTACCATCTAAATATTCTACTAATTGGATAATAAGGTTGCAAAACGTTATAATGGAAAACTATAAATTTCTTACCCTGGTGTGGGAGTGATGGAGAGTGGAAGTTCCTTCCTTCTATGTAAATTTTTTTAACTGCACTGAAATTTCCTAGTTATGAAATTCATGCTTTATTCAGATAGATCAAAGATTCTTGAAGAAACTTCATTAATGGAGTTATATAAATTCTCCTATTCTTTTCTCAACGCAATAGTATAGTATGTATATAACGCATAATTTTTAAATTATTGAAGCCTTGGAAAATATATGTATCTTCGTGTATCTTTTTAACATGAAAATATTTATATAATTAATAAATATTGAACTAAGCTTGTTGGTGATTGGTCTTCGAAGTCCCACCTTCGGAGTGGAAGCAAGTGCATGAGAATTAAGTATGAAGGCATCAAAGCGATGGCATGGACATTATGAAGTTTAAGTGGATTTTAAATATTACCCCTTCACTTTCCTGATTGGTTATTGGAGTAATGAGAAGGGTACGTGCAAATATATTATAAGAGAAGGCTTCAACTTGTGAAGAGAAATATGTTCTACAAGTTTCAATATATTATAATAATTAACCTTACTCCACCGTAATTGGTTGTTGGATGATTGAGAGGGGAGCACGTGAAGAAGGTTTGAATTATCGTAGATTAAATTAAATCATGAAACAATATGTGTGTGTGTGTGTGTGTGTCCCTTTTTTATTCGGAGTACACAAATACCCAGACCGAAAGTCTATTCGGAGTGGATGGGAGGGAGTGTCATAACAAACTCAAAGTCTTCGAAGTGATGGAATCGGTGTTATGAAGTCCTAATTGAATATATTAATATTAAACCATATTTTCTTGTGATTGGGGTCGGAATGTTGAGAGGAGTACACGCCTTTCAAGTCCGAATTGATTTAAATATTCAATGGTATTATAATGTTGTAAAATTATAAATGTTTAATATTGCAAGTGAAGGAGGTTTAATTACTCAAATTATTTATTATGTTAAATAATCTCTTGGGTTGGTATAACGTTTAATATATAATAAATGGGCACAAGTTTCAAGGCTTTTCCAGTGCTAAATACTTTCGGAGTTGACTTTTCAGAGTATTTGGAAGGGGCATGTAAATAAATTCCGAAGCCATCAGAGTGATGGCAAGAGTTTTGATATGTCCCACTTATAAATAATTTAATAGTATTAAACATTTCCCATGTGTGATTGGCGGTCGGAGTAAAGAGAGGGGTGCACATATTTCAATAGTGAAGACATTGGAATATGGTTTGAATTGAGGTAATACAAAAATATCAAATTGAATATATTTAATCATTTTTTCCTCAATTAATAAATAAATGTGCATATATTAATATATATGTTAAATCACGTGAAATTTGGTGTGGGCAATGAATTATAAACATTAATTAAGGTTAAACAATTTAAGTTTGTTATGGCTTAATTAACCTTATCTTGTTGTGATATAATTACTCATAATTATCATATGAGTAATCAATTGAATTAGTGTTAAACTACTTCTAAGGGGGAGAAAGAGAAAGTAAAAACCTTAATAATCACTGGGCCAAGAGTATTAAGCGAAGAAAAAATTGATTATTGGATAATTAGTTTGTGGAAAATAATTATCCTTAATGGGCTTTAAGTAATTAATTACCAGAGAATGGTATTCTACGAAATATTAATTAAGTATTTTAATTGGACTATAGGAGAGGGACAAATGTAATTCTCCAGTCGAGTAAGCCTAAGTACCCTATGGTGACATGGCGAGTTGATGTTGACTAAGAGCATCAGTGTGATAACACATGTTAATCTTCAATTGGCTGATGAGTAGGACTGGTAAACCTTAGGCATCGAATGGATCCTAACCGTAGGTCGGGAGATCTTGCATGCATCGAGACCGTCCATCGAGGGAAAGGGAATATTTCTCGATACCTTGGGTTCGGAGTGGAGAGACTGCACAAATTGCTCAAAATCCGAATGGATGGTATCAAGGGGGAATATTCCTCGATACCATGTTTGTTAGAGGAAAGCGAAGAGTGTGCTGGGAGAAGGCTCGAGTTATGATGGATGCAGGCCTGCGTGCACCGAAGTTCCGTTGTAGCAGGCTAGGCTAGTGCCACTTCAAGACCAGGGTGTCACCACATCAGTTAGCATGGACAATGAGAGATAACGAGGATGCCACGTGGCGGTAAGAGAGATGTTTCTTATGTAAACCCGAGAATCTTCGGAGGGTCATAACTCTTGTCCCAAAGCTCAGTTCAGTTCAAACTTATTGTCGTTGGAAATCTCTTAATGAACAAAATACAGTGGATTTGTGATAGAGATGGTTCAAGATTATTAGAAGAGGAGAAAATTTAATACCCCATCTCCAAAAAAATACTCAAGGGGTTGGGTGTGTTACAGAGTGGTATCATAACAGGCAACAACACTTGGCTTGCTTGGGCTCATGAAAGAGTCAATTAAATTTTACTAGAAATATTTAAGGGGGAGGGAGCCCTACCCTACCCTATCTAGTAGAGAATCACTCAAACACTAGGTCTGCATGGGCTGAAGAATAGTCACAAGTCTATTTTACGAAGGCTAATATGAGCATGTTGAAAGTGTTTATTGTCTCAAGGAGATTGTCTACATAATCTTCTAGAGGAGAAGGATTACAGATTCAAATTTTGTTGGGAATTACTCAACAAAAATTAAATCATGTTGGATTGTAGTAGAAGAATCATATCGCTACCTTGGGGGAATGATAGCCACTCCTACAGTAGTGGTATTATGATGATAGGCACTAATAGAAAGACTTGGATGTGAATGAATTGAATAAGTTGCAAGGTTGCTTACAAATGTGGTCTTATGAAGCCTTTGGTAATCAAAATTGTTGCTTAAATAAGAGATTAGGCCTTGTGAGTATATTTCCCCATATCTAGAAGCCTTATGGAAATATGTGAGGTCAACTTACTTGTATTGTCTTAATTGAAACCTGTTATTGGGATAACCCATTTAGCAAAGTAAAAACTAGCCCTATGGGATGAGAATAACCTTCATGAAAGAAGTAAAGTGACATGAGCAAGTTCAGGAGCTCATGGATGTGCTAAGGGAGCGTATATCCCTAATAACTTAAGGGTGTGCCTATGCAATAGGTAAGCAAGTGGAATATCTTTTCACTGCATACATAGATGAAATGCTTGGTGCGCAAGGATATGCTAGAATGCATATGGAAAAATATTAAACATGAAAATTAGGCATATTATAATTTATGGTGGGTTGTAAGGTATGGTTTATTGATGGACCTTTTAAATGAGAATGACCTTATGTCAACGCGAATTAACAACAAGAATGAAATGTTGATAATGTTGTGGCATATTGCCTTATTAAGATAAGAATGTAAGGATTAATGAGAGACCAATGAAAGGTGTTATTAAGGAGGTGTCAGGACACCTTTATATGACCAGTGGATCATATTGACATCCAGAGGTGGATGGTATCCATATGGATATGGATTGGTATACTCAGATAGCAATAAGAGAGAGTTTAGGAAAATATTCCCTTGTAGAGATATGTTGACCAAGAATGAATTGAGGCATGAAGAAAAGACTAGAAGTGGTTATCTTATTGCCTTGGGTAATACAATAACTACCCATCTGAATTCTGATTTATGGAAGGTTTTTACAGTAGAAAGGGGGAAAGTATCCCTTGTTGGTTGTTGCCATGTAGAGAGGGAAGCATCAGTATGAATTATGGTTGTGAGACTAGTCATATGATTGATTGTAATCTCTCACTAAAGAACACTAATATTAAAACTAAAATATCAATGTGAATGAATGAGGTAAAAAGGTGCAAGTGATGCACCTACATATATACAAATATATGTATACATGCTTAAAAGTATAATATGACTGACTGATCAAGTAGGTTGTGAGGAAATATGTGTACTTTTCATATCTGAGCAATGCCATGGATGCATGGTTAACCCTATGTTGGAGGGCCTGATTATATCGACGAAATAATAACTTGAGGAGGATGTATCCCATTTCCTCGGGAAAAGATAGAATAAATTGTTGACAGAATAAATGAGCAAGTACGTTATGTTTTTATGATAAAAGGCAACATGATTATGCCTGCAAGGATTGCATGTGGTTAAGTGCATTATGAATGTAATTTAACATAACAATGAATATGTGTGGATGAACAATATAGATGCATAATAAAGATGCATGTTTATATCCCTTATGGAATTTTGAGTAAACCTATGAAATAATGAAGCTAAGACCACTCTAGATAGTGATGGATGTGCAACAAAAGCATTGCATGCTGAAGGAGTTCCCTGTGGAGGAACTATGTAAAGACTCTGACAGAAGAACAAAGTCACAACCTTAATGGTTGTTGAGAATTGGGAAGTGGGATGTAATCCTATTTATATAAAAACCCTGGATTACATTCTAAAACATAATGCATGAATGAAAGACTAACAAATGAATATTGAACATTCTGATAACTAAAGAGTAATGTGCAAAATTCACACTTTCATAATTCATTGTGAACAAAAATATTACTATTGTAGCCTGTTGAATTATCCAAGAAGCTTAAGGTAAACCTAACCAAGACTACTCAAGGAAAAGAGCAGAAATATCCTAGCAAGGAGTAGATTGCAAAAGCAAAGAAGGAGAAAAGGAGTAATATGTTTCTCACTTTAAAACTTTGAATTTCTTAACAAAGTTGTAATCCTTAAAAGAACAATTGTGGGAACAAGTACAACTGGTGAAAGAAAAATGAACAAACAAGTATAAATTTGGTTAAATCCATGAATGTGTAAAGGCTGTGAGACCTTGGGAATAGTTCAGTTAAGTTGAAAAGTCTAGACCGTGTAGAAGGAGTTGGAAAGAGGGAAGAGTCCCTTAAATCCTTTTTCTTCTTGTGTATTTTGTTTCTCTAAGACGATAAGATGATATGTTTTCATGTGTGAGTATTTTAGCATGAGAATGGTGATAAATGTGTGACTGTATAGACAGCTAGAGACTTGATTATGTTTGCACTCGTGAAAACATTGAGGGTAATACAGTGCATAAATATATGTTGGGGCATCTGAAAATGCTTTACTGATTTAGATACATATATTCCAGTTAACATGACGACTGGCATGATTTGGAATGTGATAATGCATATTTTGTGTAGGAAATGATTGGAGTTGTTGGGAAAGGACAACTGTTAATGGTACATAACCTTTGGTAAAGGATAAATGCAAGAAGGTTGTTGTTGAAATATTTTTTAAGGGACTTTGGGAGCCCCATGGAGCACTATTGATGAGGTAAAAATCAGAAAAAGGGTGCTGGCAGCCAGAACAGGTATAAAAATGTTCATGCCTATGTGGCATACGGTATGAATGGATTTGGTAAGAATCCCCTCTGAAGTATTTTAATTTCTTACTAATATGCAAATAATTTTGAGTGGCTATTGTATACCATTGCTACCCAAACAGGGTAAGATTTAGGAAAGAAGAATCTAAAAAATAGAGAGAGGAAATCTATGCCAATCAAGGATGATGAAGAATCCTTGCAAGAAAACTCATGAATCAATAGTATCATGGGTACATTGACCAATCAAGAGTGATTGGGAACAAAAGTACTCATAGGAAACACATTGAATTGAATGCATTGAGAAAATGCATGCTTGCATAAGAGGGCAGACAATAGATTGCCCATTAAGGAAGAATGACCTTCCAATACTCTACATGCACTGTAAGGGTGTTAAAGAAAAGAAGTGGGTGGCCATGAGTATTGGGACCACTCGCTACTAGTAAGGAGAGAAGTGTTTAGATGCAACCATATGAAAGTTAGGTTTCATATTATGAGGACATGATCAGTTTGTAGCAGGAAGCACAATCCTGCTATAATAATGAACAAGAATGAATAAGCCATATGGTGAAGAAGTTGGTTGAGCTCCAACACACCATGGAAAATTGTTTGTCATAAAGTGTGGAAAACTTCAAATCAATGCAAGGGTGCATTGGGTATGAATGTGGCCATGAACATTGGAACGCTGATTAAAGTCATTTAATATTTGAATTGCATTTGGAAAATTTGGTACGCTGAAATGTTGCATGCATAAATAATGATATTTATTGTTCCTTTGTATCATTGAATAGATCAAAATGATTTGACTTTTAGTATGCATAGTTTGGAAGATATAATGTGCGTGATAACTAACAACTTGTTTGGTTATGTGAAGATGGAGTTGCAGGAAGAAGGGTCTTGGATATGGCAGCATAAGTAAGCCCATAAGGAAGCACAAGGCATGTTGAGCCAAACTATTATGAGAAGAAAAATCTCATACTTGTGAATCTGGTTCCTGTGTGGAATAGATATGAAAATAAAAATGTGGAATTTGGAAATCTGTGGGTGACAGATTTGAAAGAAATTATAAATTGGAATTGATGATAACATCTCATGGTTATTGTATGCATGTGGTATAGGTGAGATGAATTATTTGTCGTGAAGGGACAGATGATGGTTTTCAAGCTAGAAAAGCATGGAAAATACTGTTGTTGTGACATGAGAACCTTGTGATAAGCCATGATCACCATAGAATATGTTGTGTTGTGGTAACACAGGCCGAAGGGATGCCTCGGTAGAGCAAGTCAGAGGGACGCCTCGGCTATAAGACTTGGTGAAGTCTCAGAAACTCTTCTTCTGTGAAAAAGCCTTGGCGAGGCAAGATGGATTTCTCGAGGGATTGTATAGCAGAGAAGGGGATGCATGAGCCTGGGCCTCTAGGGTGAGTGATCGCAAGGAAGAGGAGACTTCAATAATTCTTGTAAACTATTGATTGGGATCATACACACAATGGGTATGTCAAGGAAATAGTGGGACAAGTTAGTAAGACAACCAATTGGATGTGGATCCATAGAATTGCATAGATAAGTATTGTGTTGATATAAATATTTCCCCTTGAGTTTTGAACAACAGTAAAAAAAAATTGCATGAAATTGCGATTAATATGCTTGTTGTTTGAAATCATTATAGGCATGTGACAAAGGCCAAGAGTTTCGGAAAGGACCAAGCAGATAAATGGGAAATGTCACTAAAGTCGTTGAAACATGAGGCATGATTAGTGTTGTAGAGATGCAAAGAACACTGAGGATGGTGTTCCTTTAAGGGGGAGGGGATTGTAATACCCATGTTTCCCCCAGCTTGTAAATATCATTGTATTTTACTAAAAAGGTAGTGTAAATATTTATGCTACTAATGTACAAAAAGGAAACTCTT
>SNQJ01S0105523.1:8999-20754 GCA_010110895.2 Picea sitchensis
AGATCGGGCTATGAGAATCCCGTGGGAGAAGTTTCAGTCTCAGATCTCAAGCAGATCTCCCTAGATCTGAGTTTTACTAAATCACAGGACGTCCCCTATGGCTCCAAGACGTCCCAATCTGCAGACAAATGTAGAATGATGATAACCCTCCAGAAAAGCCCTCAAACTGATGGTCTTTCCCCTACAAACAAAACCCAACTGTCGGAATGGCCCCAGGCCCTCAGGATAAGCTGGATCGAACCTCCCTCTAGATGATGGTGCACCCTTGTTGGAAACACAAGAATAGTACGGTCTGCTACCTTCTGAAGAGCTAGATGGAGATGGGCTGAGACTAGAATGGTGTGGAGGAGTCTTTCATCCTCGAGACCAAGCTGCGGAATAAGGTGAGTGGATATTTCACCAGTGAGTTGCTCATAAGGGTTTGTACAGCAAAACCCCCAAACTGAATGCTCAAGAGCAATAGCAAATGCTAATCCAAAACCAGAATGAGTAATAGGTGCGCCCTAGCCTCTTACTTATAGTTTTCCTTCTAATTCTCTGTTGAGTTAGGTTAACTCCCAGGGTTAATCTTCTATTCTTTTGTTGAGTTATCTTTTACTCCTTTATCCTTTTCCTTTCTTTAGTCAACTTAAAAATATAACTTTTAACTTCTTGACTTTCCCCCTCAGTGTGAGACTATGACCTAGTGGGGGTGCCCAGGCCACTGAGTCTCCTCATCACCTCTCTAAGAAGTGGGGAACATTACAAAAAGTTGACTAATAGCTTTATAATAAAAATATAAAAATATACTATAAAATAAAATCTTTATAAAAATATGTTATTATAATTACAAATATACATCATACTAGTTTAAATAACTATAATTTTTAAATGCATCGAATCATTTTTTCTATATAATATATATATATATATTTAATGAAAAATAAATAATGCTCTTTATTTAAAAAAACCATTTAAAAGAAAGAAAAAGAGACATTACAATTACAAACTTACAATGTCCTTGAGAAGTTCAACTTCTTATGATCCTATCATTAGTGCTTGCATGTTATAGTAAGGTCCATATTCGATACTAAACTTTATAAATAATTTTATATTTATAAGAAAGATGTTTTGAATCTTGCCAGTCTTTGGAACCGTTCTTAAAATGGGATGTGGGTTATATGGATGATTGATAGTGGTGGGTCATTTTGGGTAGATGGATGATGGATTTGTGGTGAGTCAGTTTGTTGGATTTTGTGTAAATGTTTTTGGAAAAATATGGTTGATCATTCTGAGTAAATGAACGATGGATTCTGGTTAATCATTTTGTTGAATTTCGGGTAAATATTCTCTGAAAATATATTTTTTCATTTTGTTGAATTTCGGGTAAATATTCTCTGAAAATATATTTTTTTATTTTGTTAAATTTCTAGTAAATATTCTCTAAAAATATATTTTTTATTTTTGTTGAATTTCGAGTAAATATTCTCTGAAAATATATTTAAAAAAAAGATAAAAAAGTAACTTGTTTAGACTAAACCTGTCATTTTTTCTTTTTCATTTTTGGAAAATGGCTTATGTTATTGTACAGTGCATGCATGATTGATTTGAGTGTTAAAAAAACGCACGCTGATAACGTAAGGACAGGGAATCCCGTGCTGAAATCGCCATTGCAGAGGATTAAGTCTTTTCAGGGCACTGTACTATGAAGGAATCGATTTGAGAGAGAGACTGGTTGTTGGAATGTGTTGAATATCCTTGGCAGACTTGACAAAAGAATATATTGGTATCAGAGCAGAATGGATAATGACAGAGTTGATTCAAAGTGGAAACAATGATCATTCCCATGAATAGAAGAAAATGAAATATCCCATCAGGAACTTCTTCTTCTTATAACTGTTACATGGTGATGGCGTGGCCATATAACAGTCAAAAGTAATCTCCACCAAACCACAGAGGACTTGCATTCGACAGGTAATTATTAGTATTCTTAATAACCATGAAAACATACATATATTCATGTATTCCATGATTATAACAACAACGATATATAAAATGTATATATTACTGGCCCTACTTGTCTCCATGAGTATAATCACCATTGTTTACTTCGCATATATGCAAAAATATATTCTTCTATTCTTGTCTGTCTGTCTGTGCGTAGACAGGTGGACAAAACATGTTTGTTGTGGACCTCAAACCAAGCATTGGGCGATGAGATGTGAGGTGTGTCGATACTTTTAAGAATTCTGGTGTTACTTGAACCTAACTTAGTGTTAAGATGCACCCAATTCAGAGACTGGCCATATTCTGGTCTAGGTGCATACAAAAAACGCATGTGTTGATGCAAATATTTCCACTAAATTTATAATCTACTTTTGTCGAGTAGGACATTTAACTTTAAAAATAAAAGAGTTTCAAGCTATCAGTCCTCCTTTACAGCTAGCCTTCTCGTGGTCCATAATAGGTTTTCCCTTATGAATGCATGTAAATTTGTCACTTCAACTTTGATTATAGATTCTGGTTATCTAGCCAAAAAATTAACAGTTGACTTTATAGTTGGGTTCTAGAATGATCCCAATCTAAAATCAAATAAAATATAGCAATGTTAATGTTAACATAGTTTTCTCACTTTTATGAATAGAATTTTCTATTCATATATAATTAATTTAAAAAAAAAAATCATAAACATTGAAAACAACATTGTCTGTGTTAATCATTTACCTTTTATCCAAATATTCGTTGGCTGTAAATATCAATGTTTTTAAGATAATGTATTTTATTTTAATATAAAAAACTTATATATCAAGTTGTTATAATATTATATAAATTTTATCGAAATAATGATGTCAAGCTTGTTTAACTTATAAGTTGTAGTCATTAAATGTGGGTGGTGTGTAGATTATCCATTGTTAATATCATTATAATTATAATATGACATATTCATAATATTCATGCTTCTCAACACCACCCACATAATGATATTAACAATCTTAAAATCTTAAAATTCAGTTGTTTTTCTAATGGTTATATATAGATTAAAATTTAGTTTTTACCTCATTTTTACAACCTTAATACAAGGTTCTAGATATTTAATAATAATTTAAATTTAAGATGGCATAGAAGTCTTTCAAAATTTCAAATTTTAAAAAATTAGAAACTTTTCTTATTCCAAATGCAATATCTATACTTTTAATCCATGTAAATTATAATGTAATTATGTAATTATGATTTAGGTTGACGAGCTAGTGTGTCCCAAGAGAGCCTGCATTGATCAATATGGTCAAGGGCTGAGCAATGTAAATTGTATAATGAATTATTAATAAATAATCATTGGCCGTGATACGAGAGAGATGATAACAATGGGGCGGCTATGATTCTAGAAGACATGGGGCTAGAGGGGGTCCAAAGGGAAACCCATGTCATTTCCTACATTAATGTATCATTACGAGCTAATCCTCCTTTGACTTATTAGACACTCAATCATTGAATTCCTGTAAGAGGGTTGGTGTGTGAAATGCCCCGATAGAGTCATAAATTGCATAGGTTGTGTGCAAGAAAGCACGGGGAAGTGTGAGTGTTAAGCAGTCCTTTTGGGGAAGAGTGAGAGTCAACATGCATGGGAGAAAAGGAAATTCGAATGGAAAAAAGGGACATTTTTTACATGTTGATTTTAGAAAGCAATAGGGAAGTTGGGTGCTAAAAAGGAGCAGTAGCCATGCTATGTTGGAGGAAAACCATTGTTGGGTTATGTTTATGCTGAAACTATGGGATGTGTGCTTATAGAAATGGGTTGTCTACATGTGGTGCACTTTCCTTATTGGGGAAATGGCTCAGGAGCTTTGAAAATGATGTTACGAGCAGTCTTAGAAAAGTTGAGACTTCTTAGAGTCCCCATCTATGAGATTCCTAGCCAACTGAGTGCACTAGATCCCTAGAGGGAAGTGGGAATGCCCGAGGGACTGTGCGATAGAGAAGGGGGATCCCATTCCTTGGGTTTTGCAGGTTGAGGGAAAGAGATTTGGTGGATTAGAACTATTGTTGGAGTGGAACCTAGGTTTTGGGTTGTTGATAATGGAGACTGGACAATTAAGAGGGCCATACCTCCTCGTGGACTCACAACCTCATCTTAGGGTTGGCTTGTTATTGAGAGAAATTAACAAGTAACCTATGGTTAGGAGGAACGTTCTTCATACAAAACCAGTTGGTTATTTTATAAACAAATAAGTTTTATGTTATGCTTTGTGATGTTCATTCCATTGTGAAAATTGTTTTATATGAATGTTGTGTGTTTTTTGTTTTTCTTGAACATTTGCATTCATGTTTTTATAGTTGTTGTTATATGCATGAGTATTTTAGCATGCTACCTGTTGTTAATTTTAGTTTCTTAGAGAATTTAAATCTCTTTTTAGCAGGCGAGTATGTTCCAATTAGTATCAAAGAATATTTTTTATGGTAATGCACCTCAATGAGGGATCTGGGTATGTTACACCAAAACTTGTAGGTATAATGTCTTGCAATTTAGATTAATATAATGAGACCCACATAACATAAATTAACAATAAGACTAATGACCACACAGTCTAGTTGGATAGCAAGATCCAACTCTACTTGGGAACATTTTGAACTTTCATGGCACACAAAGGCATCTAGTAGAAAATCATAAGAGGGAAGATTAACAAAGATGGTAATTTAAACAAGGATGTCATAGGTCATAAATATGGATGCTTCCTACTCGAGGAATTTCGTTTTGAGAATGGATAGGGAGATCCAAGATTTATGCTTCGAGTCCATTAGATCTAGAATATATTTCCTAGAATCCATATAGAAATGGTCTACGACTTTATTTCCTTCATGTATTTTCAACTCAAACTAAGCTTTCCATGCATCCAAATTATCGAAAACCCTACATATGTTTTCCTAAATGTTCATGACCTTGGATAAATTCTAAAGACACATTCTTACTTGATGCACATCCACCACCATGGTCCAACAATAATATATTCCTCCATCTAATGGATAGAAACCCAATACAACTTGCAACCAATTGGTCCATCCTTAAAAATTAAGAAAGAATGAGATAGGAAAGGGATGACACTAAGATATTTTAGAAGAGAAGCAATAAACAAATGATAGAAATCAGGTGATTTTGTTTCCATCTTTCTCAAGGGGGTTGACAATATGGAAAGGATGAATTTCTAAATCTCCCATGCCTAAACTAAAACAAGGTTTGTACTAGGATTTAAAGCCTTGCATGTGTTGAGGATTCATTCCTATATTTTGACATTGGGAGGAATTATGACTAGTTGATCCCAAAAAGTTAATGCCCATATGATGTGAGAAGAGGGGCAGGGAATACCAAAGGTCACCTTCTTCCAATTAATATTATCCATCTTCATGCGATTGAGAGGATTCATGTTCTTTCCTTACACTCCTACCACACCCCAAAACAACTTTAAGATTTAATAATATTTCATTTTCCATTTCATCTACCTTAGAGTTAGAACCTTGCATTACTTGGAAGAGGGTAACATCGAAAACAATTTATAGAAATGGTTATTTAATGGAAAACTTGAGCCATGCATGGATAGAAAGGATATTTTCCATGGACCAATACTCAGATGATGATGGATTAGTCGACAATCATGAAAATGTTTTTTTTATTACTCTCTTATAGGATCATGATTCCTTGGTAGGTTGCAAGCTCCTTTGTTATTTATGACATGTCCTAACTCTAGAAATATGTAATCTCATAATTTCCTTTAGGGTCAAATATTATCCTCCATGCACTTCCCACACATGGATTAACTTTTGAGGCCCCATCAAAAAATAGAATATACATTTGTTGTTGATACATCCATTGACCAAAATACTATTTTCCAAGTGTCACTCAAAGATGAAAGATGGCCAGAGAAACATTTGAGCATTCATACAAAGAGATATATTCAGAAGATATTGGAGCCATTCTCATTCCTATGGAGAGTAACACATGAACTAATTTGGACACTTACCCTTGATGTAAATGGGTTCCTCTAAAAAGGATTTTGTTTCATCGACAATTTGATGGGGATTCATGGGCTTACCATGAAAGATATGTTGATTGCGGGAAATCCACATTTTCCATGAAAAGCTTTCAGAAGACCTAGCTAAGATCTATCCATGCGTAGTTTATTTTTAATTTCGAAAGACATACCTTTATTCAAGATAACATTAGTTGTTTCTAATCATTAGGGTGATAAAATTTCACTTGACGTTCTTGTGTGTCCATTCTCCATATATATTTCAAGTAACTTTTCATTTTAGAAATAAATTGTGGGAGGATTCCTCCTTGTGTTAAGTATCGAAGTTCTACTTAAAAAATAACCACAAAATATCAAAAGAGAAATACATAAAATATCCTTTATTATTATGAAACCCCTTAGGGTATGGAAACACCATAAAATAGATCCTTTTAAAGAAGGGATCCACTCCTAATAACTTGCCTCTTTGAGGGGAAAACCTCATGTTGAGCTACCCTCCAAATACAATACTTCTTCAACATTCCCATTACATTGTTTACACCACTTTATATAGTGCTACCAATCACCTAAGAACATTCTATAGGAGGAACCTTCTAGAAGCATAACCTTGTAGTAATCCCTCTTACATTTATTGTGTTCACACTAGGCCTTATTTATTAAAAGTAGTCTTTATACATAACAATACATATCTACTATTATTCTCCTTAGGTACCTCCCTAGGTACCCCATATTATCTCCCTAGCTACAATACATTCCATCCCGATTATGAAAGTGTTTTTCACAATGCTTGTTATGAGGAAGTACAACCATATACTAGGGTCCCAGGTGTTGAAACACACACTGACACTAATAGGTGGGGGGTGAATTAGTGTCTGGGAATTTTGAATCCTTTTCACACTTTCATAGATTAATTTAATGCCCATATGATGTGACAAGAGGGGGAGGGATACCAAAGGTCACCTTCTTCCAGTTAATATTATCCATATTCATTCGATTGAGAGGATTCATGTTCTTTCCTTACACTCCTACCACACCCCAAAACAAATTTCAGATTTAATAATATTTCATTTTCCATTTCATCTGCCTTAGAGTTATAACCTTGCATTACTTGGAAGAGGGTAACATCGAAAACAATTTATAGAAATGGCTATTTAATGGAAAACTTGAGACATGCATGGATAGAAAGGAGATTTTCCATGGACCAATACTCGGATGATGATGGATTAGTCGACAATCATGAAAATGTTTTTTTTATTACTCTCTTATAGGAGAATGATTCCTTGGTAGGTTGCAAGCTCTTTTGTTATTTATGGCATGTCCTAACTCTAGAAATATGTAATCTCATAATTTCACGTAGGGTAAAATATTATCCTCCATGCACTTCCCACACATGGATTACCTTTTGAGGCCCCATAAAAAAATAGAATATACATTTGTTGTTGAGACATCCATTGACCAAAATATTATTTTCCAAGTGTCACTCAAAGATGGTTAGGGAAAAATTTGAGCATTCAGACAAAGAGATATATTCAAAAGATATTGGAGACATTCTCATTCATATAGACAGTAACACATGAACTAATTTGGACTCTTACCCTTGATGTAAATGGGTTCCTCTAAAAGGGATTTTCTTTCCTCAACAATTTGATGAGGATTCATGGGCTTCCCATGAAATATATGTTGATTGTGGGAAATCCACATTTTCCATGAAAAAACTATAGGAGACCTAGCCAAGATCTATCCATGAGTAGTTTATTTTTAATTTAGAAAGCCATACCTTTCTTCAAGAGAACATTAGTTGTTTCTAATCATCAGGGTGATAAAATTTCACTTCACATTCTTGTGTGTCCATTCTCCATATATATTTCAACTTTTCATTTTAGAAATAAATTGTGGGAGGATTCCTCCTTGTATTAAGTACCGAAGTTCTAAATAAAAAATAACCACAAAATATACAGAGAGAAATACATAAAATCTCCTTTATTATTATGAAAACTCTTAGGGTAGGGAAACACCATAAAATATATCCTTTTAAGGAAGGGATCCACTCCTAATAACTTGCGTCTTTGAGGGGGAAACCTCATGTTGAGCTACCCTCCAAATACATTACTTCTTCAACATTCCCATTACATTGTTTACACCCCTTTATATAGTGCTACAAATCACCTAAGAACATTCTATAGGAGGAACCTTATAGAATCATAACCTTCTAGTAATCCCTCTTACATTTATTATATTCACACTAGGCCTTATTTATTAAAAGTAGTCTTTATACATAACAATACATATCTACTTTTATTCCCCTTGGGTACCTCCCTAGGTACCCCATATTATCTCCCTAGATACACTACATTCCATCCCGAATATGAAAGAATTTTCCCCAATGCGTGTTATGAGGAAGTAAAACCATATACTAGGGTCCTGTAATGTCCCTACTTTGGGACATCATCACAGTGTAGAGATTTATGATGACCAGAGTAGCCAGATGGATGCTATAGTGAGTACAAGGATATTTGAGAGGCATTGTGGGGTCCAACTTGAATTGATTATCATATTTCATCATTATGAGCCATTCTGCATAGGTTGGCTTTGGTTTCATTGTATTCCAACGATTTCCATGATTTTGACTATTTTGAGCTATAAGTTAATTAAAATCATTGAAGAGGTCATTTTGGGTACATTACTTGGAGGAACCTCTCAGTTTAATAGCTCATTGGAATCAGGAGGAGAAACACTACAAGATGGGATGGTTAGAAGTGACTTTTAGTGGCCAGGGAAGCCACAAGGAGAGATAAGGATATTTGTAGAGGTAAAAAGGTTAATTAATTAATTAAAGTGATTTATTTAATTAATTAAATATTAATAAAATGAAAGTCACTTTGGAGGGACAAGGTGAGACAAAACTATAAAGGAAATGCAAGGGCCTCTTCTCATTATTCATGTATGTTTATCAGTTTGATATCTGGCTTTAGCTAGTGAGCCCATCTCTTGGGGGTTTTGAGGGTTTTGACTTAATAAACCCTAGAGGACGATTCGGTGGTGAAAGATTCCACCTAGCTTGTCCCAAGCTTGGTCTCGGAGATGTAATACTCTCCCACACCATTCTAGTCAGATCTACATTAGTGCAGGAGGTTCTACATAGCCACAGGCATAGGAAGAGGAGGAGGGCACACCATTGGGGGTTTCCAGTAAAGGGGGCACACCATCTTTGGAGAGAGATTTGTTGTAGGATATTGGCAGGGCCATTGAGGATTCTATCACTTGGGTTTTCATTGCAGGGCCTTGGACATCAGATCTAGTGCTTTCTAAGATATTTTTATGGCTCAGATTAATTCTTAAGTAGTGGGGCGAATTGAAGAGAAGGAGGGAATTTTTGAGATCCAGATCTAGTCAGTTTGGAGGGGTTACACTTCAGATCTGATCCTGAGACTTCACCTAGTGACTTGCAATGTCCCGATATATATTTCTGGAGAGTTTCATAGCATTTGGAGGCCTCCTTCAGTAGGGCCAAATTATCTAGGGCTTTAGTCATCCAGTCGGGCGCACCATTCAGTGGGGGATTTCAGATCTACAGAGATTGAGAGGGATCTTGGAGATTCGGGCACTTGGGTTATTCTTACCATCACCCGATATATCAGTTGGCATATTTCTTAGGGGGATTGGACACTTTTGGCAGCAGGGCTGAGTTATTGAGGGTTCCAGCCTTCTATTGGAGCGTGGCATTCTTCGGCTGGAGAGTTTGGCATTCATATCTGCTTGTATTGATATTTATTTCTTATTCATCCTTTGGAGGCATTATTTTGTATTAGCGGGAGCATTTTGTAGCAGCTCATATCTATTGTCTATCTTCTTGGCCATTTGTTGAGCCTTCCAGATTGACATCTTCATTGTAGCAGGTTTCTCTATTTTATGAATAAAGAAGATTTGAAATGTTTTGGCTTGTCTATCTTATTGCATATGGTTTAGGTATGTTCCATGGTTATCTCTTTCTGTTATTTGCTGCATACACACATATAAACACATCTAAACAAATAGATCAACAAATTGTTTGACAAAATACCACAACTAGAAAAAGTTTTAAAAGACACCAAAATAGTGATGATCCTTGCATAATGGCTTGGGATCATTACAGTGGTATCAGAGCTTAAATCCTGCAAACCTGAGGGGTCTTTCATAGGGATAAATGGATAGTTGGAAAGAAATGGATAAGATAGCCTTTGAGATACCATGGTTGGAGATCATGTATGGTGGCCTTAGCGAGGAAACTAAGGCTATAATAACCTTCCTACAATATGAAGCCTATAGAAATTCCCATTGGAGAAAATGGGATATTTTACAGGGGATGATCATAGCAGGTGAAAAGAGAAAAGAAGCAGCTAGATGGTGGGAAGAATAAAGAAACACCACGCCCAGTAGGAGCACACAACCTTGCCACAGTTGCAAGGGGTCGTGGGAACTAGATCATAGGTGCAGGGGTAAGGATCAGGAGCGCATTATTGAAGCATGTCATGATAGTGAGGATGAGGTGTGTGAGGATGGAGCAATGAATGTGGATTCAGAGAAGTTGGATGATAATAGTGACTCTTGCATAGAGTCTAGTGATAGTGACTCTACATCAGAGGATAGTGACGATGACTCTTGCACAGAGGCTAGTGATGCTTGCACGCTTGAGGAGGATGATGAACCTTGTGTAGTGGATAGGCAACTAGATGGACATGACAATAGCACTAGTGTCTCAGCAGACATATCCCATACCCTTGATGTATTTTCATCTCCGCAGAGTAGTGACACTAGTGAGGAGCCACACGTGTTTTCACCTACATATGACCAACCTCCTATGGGGGTCGTGACACATCTGTCACCTGTTCAAACACCCATGATAGCCACATCACATGAGGAGATCAGTGGCACGTCAAGTGTGATTGATGAGCCTTGTGTGAGGGATGCACACCATGGACAGGTAGACCCACAGATCCAGGAGGAGGTATAGGATGTACCGACAGTTGACCTCACACATACAGGGAAGCCAGAGGAGATAGGGTCACAACTATTGGCGACTTCATTGGTTGAGCAGATTGCAGAGGCTGACAGGTGGATGGATCACTTACTTCCAGGATGAGATTTCATGGAGGAGGATGCACTCTTTAGTAGTCAGGATGACCATAGAACGAGTCTGGATACATCTATATGGGATCCAGGTGCAGATGATAGTAGTAGGTTGAGTGCACAGGAGGATACAGTTTCTCACACTGGATACAGTATGATTCAGAGGGAGCTAGCAGTTGAGGATGATGTGCATTTATGTATGGACAGACCCAGTAGCACCGTAGACAGTGGGAAGTTGAGCATGTTATCTTATGCAGACGGTGATTTTGGGGATTCCAGTGTTGACACTAGCAGTGAGGGGTCTGAGATGGCACCTTAGCATGACCATGATCAGGAGTCACACCACTTATCATCACAGTTGAGAGTTAGTGAGGTTATGATCATGGCAGCCACTAGACGTATTGATGACATGTGTACAGTGATGGAAGATTACTGTGGGAGAGCATCAGTGGCATAGGGTAGCTCAGATGGAGGATTTTCCATGGATGATTTTCATACTCTTAGGGAGAGCGTATCTGTGATGAGGACTGACTACGAGAAGTTGTTGACAGACATGGATTATCTACTGAGGGTTAGTGAGATGTATCATGAGGCTCTGAGGGAGCAGGATTTGGAGGTAGACCGACTCACTCAGGAGTTGGAGAGCACTC
>SNQJ01S0105523.1:23588-48045 GCA_010110895.2 Picea sitchensis
AAGGGTAATCATGCGACACACTAAGATAGACACATCAATCGACAGTGGATCTCAATCTAATCTAATCTCAGAAGAATTGGTTAAGCAATTGGGATTAAAAACACAAACTCATCATAAGCCTTACACACTTAAATGGATAAGCAATCATCATCAGATGCACATAACAAAGTAGTGCACAATCAAATTTGCAATTTCATCTAAGTATGTGGAGGAAGTAACTTGTGATGTTGTGTCGTTAAGAGAATGTGGAATGGTCTTAGGTAGTCTGTACTTATATGATCGTAAGGCAATCTTCTACAGGACAAAGAATCAATATCAATTCACTAAAGCAAGTCAAGATTATGTAGTTCATGCTCATCATGTTAAAGCAAATAAAACACTTCAAACAATGGAACAATTAAAGAAGGCAGTGCAAGCAAGAAACAAACCAATAATTGTTTCAAACGAAGTAATTGATCTTAAGCAAGAACAAGACATGGTTGTTGAATGGAAAATCAATCATAAGTTGCTTCAAGATAAGCTCATGTCATGCAGATATCTCAAGTATATCAACTCATTTGCAGTCGTCTTCTTGATATTGTCATTAGTATTTTTTTCTACATGGATGATAGTGGCTTCAGTAAGATGTAACAGGGTTCAAATGGCTAACAATATAATGTCAGTTGTCATGATTGTGTTATAGTTGATCTTGATGAGACAGGTGCACAGGACAGAGTTCAGAGACAGAGGACAAGACAGGTGGCCTATCCCGAGCTTGTTGACTGGTCAATAACCTTTTGGGGACCAAAAGGTATTTTTGTGGAGAGCTGTGATCTGGAATCGGATCCAGAAGCCTGACAGGGCTTAAAAATGCTCAAAAATGAAAGTGCTCGGAATGCGACGAAACTATCACCATTGCATCTGTCTCATCTTTTGGATTTCGGCGGTATATTTACTTCATCAAACGGGCTCCGTATGCAGAATATATCGCGTTCTTTCCGAAAAGGCAAACAAGCAAAAAAAGGGGATGACTGTATAGTCTATACATTCCATACAGGCTGACGTGGTAGCTCCTAGAAGCGACACGTGGCAGCCTTAGGTGACAACATGCGGTAGGTGACGGAGCACAGGTACGGGCAGACAACTGGACCAATCTAGAGGTGACACGTAGCATGGGATGACGTTAGCAGCTGATGTGGCAGGATGATAGGGCAGTACGACATTTGATCCATGGCAGGTGATGTGGACCAGTTGACAATCGACACTTGGCAATTTGTAGCTGGTTGTTGAGGTGCCATGTGGCCCAGTCATGGGCTGCCACGTGGCACCCTGTGGTTGGTTGATGGTTTTGTACAAAATATATATGGGTTCACCGGGGTCGAACCCCCGACCTTCCTCCAGACTATGGACTGGCAGGATCGGCCTAACCACCCGGGCGTCTGTTGGTGCTTATACTATATGTGGAAAACAATGTATTTATGTTTGAATAAATTCATAGTCGGCGAGGGAAAGGGTCGGGGCTAGCCCCAACCCAAGGTTCAATAGATATGTATGCGACCACGACCATACGTGGAGGTAACACGACTGTGTGTGGATAGGGTCCAGCCCCCGGTTCATGGGTGGATACCATAGGACCGGGGCTCTACCACCAAAAAGGGCATGGTTATATAACTGTTGGCCCGTGGGCCTATGCCAACACACCACGAAACTGGGAGCTAGCGCAAACAGGTGGCTAGCACTTAGCCTATGGGCTAGCGTTTGGTCAAATATAGGCCATGTGACCGCGAAAAGGGGGCGCGTGCCCAGGCCTCAAGGGATAATACCCAAATTTATTCAGCAGTGGGTTTTTTTAATATAGTTTTTGGATTTTTAAAAGATATTATGCCTGATATTAGTTGATTTTCTCCATTTTTGGGACATATTGGGCATTTTTGGAGCCCAAATTTTGGGAGGAAGTTGGAGATGGATAACCAACTTCAGATCTATATAAACCAGGCCTATTTGAGGTCATAGAGGACATTCAAGGCAGTCAGAGTAGAGTTATGCTGAGGAGAATCCAAGCCAAAACCATTTTTATACAGGGAAGATATTGAGGAGCAGACGTTGTCGGGCCATTTCTGGAAGCTCTGGATGTCCGTTTTGTGTGTCGTTTTTTTTGCAAGGTTCTTGAGATCTAGAAGAACATAACCAGATCAGTCTTGTAGCCAATTGGCACTGCAGATATGTACTTTTGAGCTTTTGAATAGAAATAAAGAAGCCTCCCCCACAAAGACAAAGGCCCGAAGACGTAGGCAAAAGTTGTGCCGAACTCTGTTATCAATCTGCGTGTTATGGTTTGTTGTCTATTATTTCATTTCAGATCTGAAAATGTGTATATGGCTGTCATAATTCCTCTTATTTCCTCATTATTTCACTAAGTTTCTCAAATGGTTAATTAACGCATGCAAAATTAAAACTCAACCATAGTCATTAAAAGATCCTACGGATCAAGGACCCAGGAGAGGAGGGTTCATGATGTATGCAGGGGGAAGACAGTCATGGTCAGAGTAGTGCAGGGTCAACATGAGGATCTTCGACAGAGGTTATCATGGGACCCAAGGATTGCAAGATTGAGCAGTTCATTTATCGATAGGGGAGAGTGGACCATTACAGGGGAAAGTTATTCTAACTTTCCATTGAGCTTCAGTATGGAGAGGAGTGTGTTTCTTGCGGGTGTCTCACGGAGGTCTTGTAGCACCTATTTCGTGCGTCAGCATGTGTAGTTGATGGAGGATATGTGGATCTTGGTAGAGATTTGGAGGATGGACTCATTCCAAGATGAGGCCATGGGTCATGTGCAGGAGGTTCACAGGGTTGATATCTTTCAGGACTATGCTTCGCAGAGTATTGTAGTTCACTTCCTGATATGGGATATAGGGGGTGGAGTGTACTATTGTTCATCCTTTGATATATTCTACTATGTATCCCATAGGTGGGCATGGTATACTGGTATTTTATTTGAGATTATTTGGTTATTGCTTGAGGACAAGCAATTTTCTAGTAGGGAGGATTGTAATGTCACTACTTTGGGAAATCATCACAGTGTAGAGATTTATGATGACCAGAGTAGTCAGATGGATGCTATAGCGAGTACAGGGATATTTGAGAGGCATTGTGAGGTACAACTTGCATTTATTATCATATTCCATCATTATGAGCCATTCCACATAGGTTGGCTTTGGTTTCATTGCATTCCGACGATTTCCATGATTTTGACTATTTTGAGCTATAAGTTAATTAAAATCACTGAAGAGGTAATTTTGGGTACATTACTTGGAGGAAACTCTCAATGTAATAGCTCATTGGAATTAGGAGGAGGAACACTACAGGATGGGATGGATAGAAGTGACTTTCAGTGGCCAAGGAAGCCACAAGGAGAGATAAGGAGATTTTCAGAGGTAAAAAGGTTAATTAATTAATTAAAGTGATTTAATTAATTAATTAAATATTAATAAAATGAAAGTCACTTTGGAGGGACAAGGTGAGCCAAAAGTATTAAGGAAAGGCAAGGGCCTCTTCTCATTATTCATGTATGTTTATCAATTTGATATCTGGCTTTAGCTAGTGAGCCCATCTCTTGGGGGTTTTGAGGGTTTTGACTTAACAAACCCTAGAGGACGATTTGGTGGTGAAATATTCCACCTAGCTTGTCCCAAGATTGGTCTCGGAGATGTAATACTCTCCCACACCATTCTAGTCAGATCTACATCAATGCAGGAGGTTCTACACAACCACAGACACATGAAGAGGAGGAGGGCGCACCATTGGGGGTTTCCAGCAAGGGGGGTGCACCATCTTTGGAGAGATTGGCAGGGCCATTGAGGATTCTATCACTTGGGTTTTCATTACAGGGCCTTGGACATCAGATATAGTTCTTTCTGAGATATTTTTATGGCTCAGATTAATTCTTGAGCAGTGGGGCGAATTGAAGAGAAGGAGGGCGTTTTTGAGATCCATATCTAGTTTTTTTGGAGGGATTACACTTCAGATCTGATCCCGAGACTTCACCTAGGGACTTGCAGTGTCCTGATCTATATTTTTGGAGAGTTTCAAAGCATTTTGAGGCCTCCTTCAGCAGGGCCGAATTATCTAGGGCTTTAGTCATCCAGTGGGGCGCACCATTCAGTGGGGGATTTCAAATCTACAGAGATTGAGAGGGATCTTGGAGATTCAGGCACCTGGGTTATTCTTACCATCACCCGATCTATTAGTTGGCATATTTCTTAGGGTGATTGGACACTTTTGGCAGCAAGGCCAAGTTATTAAGGGTTGCATCCTTCTATTGGAGCATGGCATTCTTCAGCTGGAGAGTTTGGCATTCAGATCTGCTTGTATTGATCTTTATTTCTTATTAAACCTTTGGAGGCATTATTTTGTATTAGCGGGATAATTTTGTAGAAGCTCATATCTATTGTCTATATTGTTGGCCATCTGTTGAGCATTCCAGATCGGCAGCTTCATTGTAGCAGGTTTCTCTATTTTATGAATAAAGAAGATTTGAGATGTTTTGGCTTGTCTATCTTATTGCATATGGTTTAGGTATGTTCCATGGTTATCTCTTTTTGTTATTTGTTGCATACACACATATAAACACATCTAAACAAATATATTAGCAAACTGTTTGACAAAATACCACAACTAGAAAAAGTTTTAAAAGACACCAAAATAGTGATGATCCTTGCATAATGGCTTGGGATCATTACAGGTCCCATGTGTTGAAACACACACTGACACTGAGAGGCGAGGGGGTGAATTAGTGTCTGGAACTTTTGAATCCTTTTCACACTTCCATAGATTAATTTAATTAACTGAATAAGATATATGCAACTCAATTAATTATTCATATACATGTATAACAAAAACTGTATGAAGTAGATAAAATATATTTCTTTTATTTATTTAACTTGAATGAATAAAAATAAAGTCAATCCTTTAATATCTTCAACTTCAACTAAATATGAGAGATACAACTCTCTGATACAAGACCCATCTTGTAGTTCTCAGATCCAACTAAGAAATGATGAATCCAACCCTCATAACAAGACCCAGCTTGTTGATCTTAGATCCAATTGAGATGTAACGAATCCAACCCTCTTAACAAGACTCGTCTTGTAAACAGGCACTAACCTGATAGAATGAACTTTCATTCAATCCATTATATATATATCTATATATATTGTTAGGGACCTAACCCCTCACGTAGGTAGAATAATATATTTCCATGTATAATGTTCAATATTAATAAGGCCTAGCAATAAGGAAGAATAAGACAAATTTTAAGAAGACCTAATAGAAGCTTCTGCTTCTAGAATGATCTTCCTCTAGATTGTTCTTTTGATAGAAATATTTAGTATAAATAGGAGTCAAGGGTAGGAGAAGTTTTGTCTTGGATATTATTGTAATAGAGCTAGGCTCTGTTAGAGGTGTCCCCCTCGAAGAGGCAAGTGAACATTGCTCTCAGTAATCCAAGTGCTCTTTTTGGCGTTATTCTGGCATTATTTTGGTATTATTGTGGTGTTGTTCTAGTTATATCATTGTTTATATGCCATTTATAGCTAATTATTTTTTCTCTGTGTACTATTTTATATCTAGAATATTACAAGTGGTATCAAAGCACCTTCCTCGAAAGAAAATTGTGGTTTAAATTTTTTTCAAGGTAGAGACTATTTCAACTTCTTTAAGGTACATATATCGGTCGTTACATGCATAAAACCATGGTCAGGGATTCATACATGCAAGAAATACAAGTGGTACTTAAGCGCACATCTATTGGCCACCTTTTTAACCCTTGTGGGTACCCCTTCAAGTGGTAGTGCAACAGACAACACCTGTATATGGATCGACCTATATCTCCTAAATCCCTCCATAGATAAACCGATCGTCCACCTAACTATTATAGTTCCACAGAGAACAACACTCAAGAAGATACTCTTTAGTGTTGGAGAAATTTCTATTTTTGACACACTAGTTCAGTGGGAGTTAACTGACTAGTTCTATTTTAGAATTTATATTTTTACCATCACTATTATGCATGCATGCATTCCCAAGGAAAGCTAACTGTTTGATTTCTTTTCTTAATTATGGAATGTTTTTCCCTATATATGAGTGCATTCCACTCTTTCATTGTATCATATTGATCATGATCTATGTATCAATCATCAACTCATTGGAGTAGTGTGAATATATTTTCTCATTCTTCCATATTGAATCTCTCTTCCTTTCTTGATAAGCTTTGTTTTTACTTTCTTTAGATAGATCTCCTATGCAGGTTTTTATGAAACACTAACATGGTATCAGAGCTATGCTTCTTGGAGCAAGCCAGACAAGCCAAAGAATAAGGAAAATCAGGGTTTCGGCGAGATAAATCCATATTTGTATCTTTCAGAAGTTATTCCTCCCAAAATATTATGTTTTGGAGGAAACGACCAACAAAAAATGTAAATCGGCCCATTTTGGAAATGGGTTTTCAACTGTTTGGTGAGATTCCTTGTCGCTTGCTCAGAAAGTAAGCCACAATATAACCTCCTAAAACTAATATGAATCTATGGTTGTACCTTTCTATAGTGATTGCTCCCAAAAATATTAATGTTTTGAGGAAATGGCCCGCATGAGAAGTAAATCGACCCATTTTGGAAGTGGGTTGAACCGTTTGGTGAGAGTCCTCATCATTTTCTCAGAAAGTAAGTCGCAAGATCATCTCTTGAAACTTATATGAATTTTCACTTAAAGTGCCATTTCTGTCGTGATTTCTTAATTTTTCACTTGCAGATCGAGATTAAATTTTTAGGGGTTATTAGAAATAGTGAGAGAGATAGATTTGACAACCATTATATAGTCAAACTTGGTGGTAATCCTCACACCATACAATTATTTTGATTGGAATCCCAAGGTGACATTCCAACTCAAAATAAAAGGACTATATAATTTGATGATGGCGACAGAAACATAACCTACATCAATGATTGAGAAGATGAGATGAGTGAACCGTAAGGATGAAGCCACATGACTACTTCTTGAGATATCCACTGATTTATGGTTTCATGTTGCTACATGCAAGACTCCAAACGAGATCTAGACCACCTTGGAAGGACTCTTTGGAACGCAAGATGAGATGTGAGGTCATATGTTTGAGGTAGAGTTGAATACCTTAGACCCTAAAAGTTTTGATAATATATAAGATTTTTTTACTAGATTTAAATATTTACTATTGAGCTTGGGTGAATGTGGTATTGATAAGTCTACACAAGAGAAACAACTTATTCTAACAATCTTGGCCAAGCTAGGACCAGAATACGTTGTATATGTCTCCAATTTCCATTCTGGCAGATGTCTTTTTGGAACAAATTGGAAAATGACTACATTGGCTCAGTTCATTGAGTCTCTTACACAAGAGCAGAAAAAAATCATACAGATCAGCCTCATGAAAGATCCCAAAGAACATGCACTCACCATGCATGATGGAAAAGGGTCATCCAAATAGAAAAAGAAGGCGGGATATTCCAAACCCTTTAATGATTCTTCAGGTTCCAAAGACTCTTCGGATTCAAAGAAGAAGGAGGGAAAGAAGTGCACTTATTGCAATAAACTGAATCATAAAGAATTCACATGCATGAAGAAACATATCGATCTTATGGCACATGCACTTCATCAGAACAACCTTGGAAAATTTATTCCAGAGGGAGTCAAGAAGCAGAAGGAAGAATATCCTTCTCCTAAGAAAGGTAATCATCATTGTCTTATTGCAATTAATTCCTCATATGATTCATGGATTATAGATTCTGGTGCGTCCCATCATATGGAAGCAAAATTGGAAGTTTTATCTTCCTTGAATCCATGCTCAAGACCCCCTATTCTCATGGGGGATGATACTCCAGTAGCAGTAGTAGGATAAGGGAGAGTGGAACTCCACAATGGCATTTTTGAGAATGTTTTACATGTTCCAAAGATTTCTATGAATCTGCTCTCAGTTTGTCAAATCACTTAGAAAGGTAAAAAGATAGAATTTACATCAGATTCAGTTTCAGTAATTGACATGCATGACAATTCCATCATTGCAATTGGTGAGGTGGATCATAAGTCAAGGTTGTATAAATTCACTAAGTTTTCTGACGATGGATCCTCTATTCTACTTACACATAAGGAGAGTACTTTGCATGCACCTCCAGTGAAACATGCATATACTCTTGTTCTTCCATTAGTTTCATACATCAGAGATTATTCCATACATTCAGATTCTCTACATGGAAATAAGCAGTTAGTACAACCAGATAAGAAGACAACATTGAAGCTTCAGAAGATAACCAAGAAGGCATAGACCACACTTCAGGAAGTAGGCAACCTTGTAGGGAATCCATGGGATTCGAGGATGACTCTATCTCAACATGAGGATCCTTCTCATGTACTTTCATCTTCAGAACCTATGATGCCTATTCATTGCTATATGGTTCAATATACTGATCCAAAAAACTACAATAGGGTTGTGGGAAATCCATTATGGCAAGAAACCATGTAGAAGGATTATGACTCACTCCTACAGAACTAGACTTGGAATCTGGTTCCACGTCCACCAGAAAGGAATATTTTCAGGTGCAGATGGGTCCACAAGATCAAGAGGTACAAGGCTCAACAGGTTTCCAAAGGACTTTATCAGATCCATAAATATTTCTACATCTTTACGAAGACTTTTAGTGAGAAGAAGTTTCAGACTTTGTGAGATCGTCTTGCAGTGAAGAACACAGTTATGTAGCAACTGTCATTTTCTTCTTTTGATACATTATATTTTGAGGGGGTTTTTTGTTCCCACGTGGTTTTCCCTCTTTCCTTGTTTTTATTCAGTTTTCATTAGTTGCATTGTACACGAGTACCTAAAATGGCCTAGTATCCGGGACTCATTTTTTACTCCATAGTGATGTTCAGGGGGGGTGTTGGAGAAATTTATATTTTCGACACACTAGTTCAGTGGGAATTAACTGACTAGTTCTATTTTAGACTTTCTACTTTTACCATCACTATTATGCATGCATGTGTTCCCAAGGAAAGCTAACTGCTTGATTGCTTTTCTTAATTATGGAATGTTTTTCGCTATATATTAGTGTATTCCACTCATTCATTCTATCATATTGATCATGATCTATGTATCAACCATCATCTCATTGGAGTAGTGTGAATATATTTTCTCATTCTTCCATATTGAATCTCTCTTCCTTTCTTGATAATCTGTGTTTGTACTTTCTTTAGCTAGATCTCTTGTGAAGGTTTCCATGAAACACTGACATCTAGTACCTGGGTAGTCAGGTAGTATGGCTAAGGGCATGGTCTATCCTCCTTAGTTGGTGCCCTGAGATATTGGGTCGAGTACTACTGTTGGACCCCACATGTATATCAGAGAGCTATAACATGGGGAAAACCCTTATATGTAGAACTGTTGAATACCCTAACCCTTGGGACGAAAAAAAAATTAGAACATACAAGATCTATTTACGCACAACTGTGTCTCCTACATTCAGGTTGTGAAATTACCACACATTTCTTCCTGTTAATCATTTGGGCATTTCATCACTGCAGTATTCTTGGATTTATCTCTTTTCCCGTATCGCAGTCATACCTATCATTTTTCAACAAATTGTTTTTCTAGTGGACCTGACTCCCTTCCAACACCCTTATTTGGGATTTACCCCATTGGATTCAACTCGTCACCATGATAGTTGTGATACACTTCACCTATAACCCATTTTTTGTGTGGTCCCACCCACCCATTTTTGTGTTCCCTTTTCATCATGGCCCACACCCATGGACCAGACTTGGAAGCTCGCTTCAATGCCTTGCACACTAATTTCACAGAAACCCAAGAAGAAGTGAGACAACTTAGTTCCAATATTTCCACCATCAATAAAAACATGCATTACTCCATCAACGCAAAGAGAGAGGACCTCAAAAAATACCTCAAACAATACCTTGCTACCCAGCTTGAATCCTTCACTACAATGGTCTACACCAAGCTGCATATCCCTGCATATTTCCCTCTTCTGACCCACCTTTGAAAATTGAAGATGAAACTCTTCTCATTCCCATAATTTTCATGCCCATCACTTTCAACGTGACCTTCACCTTCCATGTGTGGATGTGAAAAAATTTGATGACTCAGATCCCATTGTCTAGATAACTCAAATGGAACATTATTTCTCTTTGTATGGAATTATAGATGAGTTGTCCAAACTCTAGTATGGTGTTCTCCATCTAGATCAAGGACATTGGAAATGGTGGAAACGGAGAAAAAATGCCCGCCAAGGGTATGTGGCTCGGACACACTTTGTGGCAGCGCTTTAAGAACTCTTTGACACTGGCATGAACCATTTGGTCTATTTGACAAAATTGAAAGAATCTGGCATAGTGGAATACTTTATAGCCTGTTTTGATCGATTGGATTTTTGTACAGAGCGCATGTATGATGATTTTTCTCGAGAATGTTTTATCAGTGGCCTCAAGTATGAGATTCATGCCCATGTCCTCATGGCTCAGCCTGAGAGTTGGGTGGACACTACTAAAAGAGATAAGGAAGCACAACAGGTTGTATCTTCTCAAAACCGAAAACCCTCCTTTACTCCTCAGACTAAACCAGTCACTCCCACTCCACCTTATACTCCACTAAAGATCCACAAATTGACCAGGGATGAAATGGATGAACACCAACTCAAAGGCATTTGTTATAATTGTGATGACAAATATTTTCCTCAGAACAATTGTAAGGAACAAAATCATTTTAGGGCCATCTCAAAGAATGTTTTGGAAGACTATGTTGAGGCTCCCCTTGTGTCCATGTCACCTGAACCCACTGACATGACCCCTCCCTCGGACCCTCCTAAAGTAGAACTGGTCATTTCCCCAAATTATCTGACTGGATTCTCTACTCCCCAAACCCTCAAGCTAATTGGTTACATTAAGCATAGGAAGGTCATCATTCTTGTTGATAGTGGAATAACCCATAATTTTATTCATCGCCACATTTCCAAATAAACTAATTTCTATATTCATGTCGTCAATAATCTTCAAATCATGATTTCCAATGGAGGGCCCATGAAATGTGGAGGGCATTGTGAAAATTTATGTCTCCAAATTGGTGAGTACCACATGAAATATCATATGTTTTCTATCGACATGGGTGGTTGTGATATTGTGTTGGGTGCATAATGGCTAAGGACTTTGGGTCCCATTCTCATGGATTTTAAGGAATTACCCATGCAATTTGACCAGGAGGGCCAAAAATATAATTTCCAAGGCATCACCATTGATTCCCTGGAGGTCATCAATTCCCATCACATGGAAAATCTACTCAAAAAAAGGTCATTCTGGTATTATTTCCCAACTCCATGACATACAAGCCACAAATACACCCTCTGTGCCACAGGACCTCCAATCCATCCTTTCTAAACATCAAGCGGTTTTTTCCACTCCCTAGGGACTCCCTCCTTACCTTGGTGTTCATGATCATTCCATTCCCCTTGTCCCATGAATCCTTCCTCCCAATATTCGTCCCTATCATCATCCCTTTTCCCAAAAAAATGAAATTGAGAAAAATATTCAAGAATTGCTCAACACAGGTGTTATCCACCCTAGTACGAGCCTCTACTCTTCTCCCATGATCATGGTCCTTAAGAAATAAGGTTCTTGGTGCATGTGTCCTAACTTCCGCGCCCTCAACAAACTCACCATTAAAGACAAATTTCCCATTCTTGTCATTGATGACCTCTTGGATGAATTGAGTGGTGCATAGTTCTTTACTAAACTTGATCTTTGTTTGGGATACCACCAGATCTGTATGAATGAGGAAGACATTCCTAAGACTTCATTTAGAACTCATGAGGGCCACTACGATTTTTTGTTCATGCCATTTGTCTTGTGTAATTCTCCCTCCACTTTCCAAAGCCTCATGAATCATGTATTTTGTCCTTTTCTCTATAATTTTGTCTTAGTTTTATTTGATGATATCCTTATCTATAGTAAAACCTAGACAACCCATCTTGCTCATATAGATTAAGTTCTCCATCTACTCTCTCATCACCATTGTTTCCTCAAACAATATAAATGTTCTTTTGGTGCCTCGAAAGTTGAGTACTTGGGTCATCTTGTTGGCAAGGATGATTTCAGGGTGTGTCCTAAAAAGATTGAAGCTATGAAAGATTGGCCTCACCAAAATACTCTCAAAATCTTGCATGGATTTCTAGTCTTAACGGGTTATTATCACAAGTTTGTTAAGAATTATGGAAATATTGTGGCACCTCTCACTGCTCTCCTTAAAAAGAATTATTTCACTTGGACTCCAACAACTACTCAAGCTTTTCAAACCTTGAATATGACCATGTGAACCACTCTAGTCCTGGCCCTTATTGATTTCATAAATACCTTTGTCCTGGAATGTGATGATTCTGGGAAAGGATTTGGCATAGTCCTTATGCAATAGGGTCAATCTTTGGCCTTTACCATCAAACAATTATCATAGCAACATTTTGGAAAATAAATCTATGAAAAGGAAATGGTGTCTATTCTGGATGTCATGGATATTTGGTGCCCTTATCTATTGGGGAAATGCTTCCAAATTAAGACACATCATCAAAGCCTCAAGTATTTTCTAGAAAAACACCTTTCCTCCCTAGAGAAATGGGTGACTAAGCTCTTTGGATATGATTATGATATCCTTTACAAGAAAGGAAGAGACAATGTGGTTTTTGATGCACTTTCCATAAAATATGAAGATGAAGGGTCCCTTTTTTCTCTCTCCTTTATTATACCAGATTGGTTCCAAGTTGTTCGCTAGGAATGGCTACACGATCCCAAAATATTTCATCTGATTCAAAAATTATAGGAAATTCTCCAGTCTCCCCAAAGTACTCTTGGCTCAATGATGATATTTGATACAAATACCATTTATATTTAAGTAAACAGTAAAACATTAAATCCAAGGTACTTTATGAGCTTCATACTACACCCACCATTGGGCACTCTGGGTTTACCAAAACCTATGACCGGGTCAAACATTTTTTTTCTAGGATGGTATGAAATAGTAAGTTCACAATTTTGTGGTTGAATTTGATATTTGCAAATGCCACAAGGGAGAAATAGTCAAATCTCCTGGAACACTACAACCACTTCCGATTCCACCTGTTATTGGTGAGATATCTGTATGGATTTTATTGTAGGGTTACCTAAATCGGGAAATAAATCATTCATCATTGTGATAGTTGATTATCTTTCCAAGTATGATCATTTATATTCTCTTCAACACCCATTTACAACCTCCACTGTGGCTCAACTTTTCATGGATCAAGTCTTCAAGATTCGTGGCATGCCTCATTCTATTGTTTCTGATCGTGACCTAACTTTCACTTTTCAAGTTACAAGGAACCCAATTGCATATTAGCACAACTTATCATCCCTAGACTGATGGTCAAACTGAAGTTTTCAACAAGTGTTTGGAAACATATTTGAGGTGTTTTTCATCTGAAAGGAAACATTAGTGGGCTCAATGGTTACTACTAGATGAATGGTGGTACAAAAATTATTACCATACAACTACCCGCATGACTCCTTTTGAAGTGATATATGGACAAAAGCCACATTCATTTCTCTCATACTTTCCAGGTGTCTCGAAGGTCCAGGCAGTTGACCAAACACTTACAGTTCGAGAAGATATTATTCGTACCCTCAAAGAGAATTTGGTCATGGCCTAGAACAACATGAATAAACAAGCAGATCAAGGTCACTTTGAATGTCAATTTGCAGAAGGAGATTAGGTGTTTCTTCGACTGCAACCTTACAAGCAAAATTCCTTGAAGGATGACCATTGTCCGAAACTGGCACCCAAATTTTATGGTCCTTATATCATTCTCAAGCATGTGGGACATGTGGCTTATTAGTTATCGTTTCCTATTTATTCTAAGATCCATATTGTTTTTCATGTTTCCTTCTTAAAGAAGGTGATTGGAACTAAGTGCCAAACGAAAACCAACCTTCCCAAGTTGGACGAAGAAGGCTCCATTTGGATACATCCGCAAGCAGTTTTGGACCAGCGTGAGCAGTGTCTGGGTCAGCGAACCATCATGGAAGTGTTAGTCTAGTGGAAATATACAACTCTAGCAGATGCCACTTGGGAACCAACTACCATTCTGCAACAATTTTCTTATCTCAAGCCTTGAGGACAAGGCTATTTTTAAGGGGGAGGAAATATTAGGGACCTAAACTCTCACGTAGATAGAATAATATATTTCCATGTAATAAAGTTCAATATTAATAAGGCCTAGCAATAAGGAATAATAAGTGAAATGTAAGAAGACCTAATAGAAGCTCCTGCTTCTAGAAGCATATTCCTCTAGATTGTTCTTTTGATAGAAATATTTAGTATAAATAGGAGTCGAGGGTACGAGAAGTTTTGTCTTGGATATTATTGTAATAGATATTTTCTCTACTAGAGGTTTCCCCATAGAAGAGGCAAGTTAACATTGCTCTCAGTAATCAAAGTGCTCTTTCTGGTGTTATTGTGGTATTATTTTGGTATTATTTTGGTGTTGTTATGGTTATATCATTTTTTATCTACCATTTCTTGCCAATTATTTATGTTCTGCATACTATTTTATATCTGGAATATATATATATATATATATATATATATATATATATATATATATCCACCAAGACACACACATATTCACCACCATTTCTAGTTTATATAGTATTTCAATAGGTATAGGATTGAACCATCGTGTCTTTTGACATGAACCATTTCACCTCTTCATTTAATTTTAACATAAATAATATTCTCCTTTTATTCATTAATTTATTGTGTAAGTTTCTCAATTAATTAAAAGACTGGTCTTGATTTTCATTTAATCCACATGAGTTTATCACATGTATGTATCGACTCCTTATATCATTCCCATGCTTCTACTTCATCCCTAATTCTTGAACAGACCAAATTCAAGCTTTTACCGACTCTCTGTACTGATATGGTGTTAATATTTTCAAATTACATGCCTCTAACTATTTTACATAAATCATATTCTACAGAGGTGCTTTATTCAACCCAATGTTCAAATGACCATGGGCTCAAAACCACAAGCATATTCATTTAAGTGTTGTTCCTAGTGCCTCTTTTTTCACCCTTATTCCTCTATCACGAGACTGGTTTTGGAACCAAGTCCTTCATACTTTGGCCTTCTTGCATTCTTATGGAGTAATACTTCCTGAAGTAAGCTTTGTCGAGGTACATATAAGCACTCCCTATTGACATTATCCATCATATTCCTTTAGGATAAGAACCAAAGGCTTAACTCATTTTTTCCTTGTATTTATTGAACTTGGCCCTCACATTTCTTATGAACCTTGACATGACCACGAGCTAGGACCATATTCTTAGTAAAAAGGAGCTTCGACTCTCTGGGTATTCTAGATTATTGTACTTTTGATGGTTCAAAATCCCTTAAGTAAACCGATCAAAGTGTCCATATGGTATAGCTGACTATTACCTATTGGTCAATAGTCCATGCATAACCTATCCTTCCATTGGCTTAATCCAATGAGTGATATTTTACTCTCCTGGATCTGATGGTTGATGGGATTTTGGATATTCTTTTAACACTTCCAATGAACTAAATCCCATGTGTTCATGATGACGTGTATCTTTTGACGTGGAATTGGATGAGTGGCTTCTACGTGTCACCTCGATTCATGAATTTTGTATTCCTTATGTTGATTAAGGTTGGTTGTCATTGATGTCAACCCTTGAAGAAAGCCCCATAACACAAAGGTTTTGGTAATGGACCCATGTTTGCTTGATGTAAATATGAATCATTATTGTCTTGTCATGGTTGATAAGAAGTAAAGATGGATGAACTCCAAAGTGGTCCCCTTATGGTGAAAGCCCTCATGGGAAGATGCTTTGCGGAGTAAGAGAACCCATGCTTAATTATGGAATAATGAGATGAAGGACAGTGAATTTTTCAAGGAAACTATCCTATATGGATAGTTCTTTTCATTCCATTTATTGTGGTATGTGGAATGTCACATAAATCCTAATGGTTTGATATTTATGGCCTTACGAAGTTGGAGGACCCTCACATGTCATCTCGAAGCCCCAAAAGGTCAAAGTAGTCAAAGTGGTTTAAGGGATTTTAGAAGGTAAATAACAAAGTGAAGTGATGAGTGTACTATAATTCAAAGTGAATACAAAATAAATTATTTAAATAATAAATTCAATAGAGAAATTAGAAGTGGGTTAACCCTAAAATAAGGAAAGTGGGCAAAGTGACCTAGAAGATGTTTTTAAGGAAGCTACTTGGAGAGTATAAATAAGAGGCAAGGCTCTCTCATTTAAGACAAACTTAAAAATATTGAATACCTATAGGTTTATGAGGTAACCAAAGTATATCTAATCCAAAATTCTAAGGAAAGTGAAGAAAAGAAGGTTGGAATTCAAGGAAGGATAAACTCTTTTGATTATGCTTTCTAAGGTATGATTTTTTCAGGTCATCTCACCATTTTCGCAATAACTTTTTTTATAGAATTATTCGGAACATCAAATTGATATTATTTTTATCAAATATATCCAAGTATCTGTGGTAAAAAATTCAGCTTATGGTTCTTTGTATTTTTGGAGTTACACTCCATGGAAAATAGGGTTTGTGGCTAGTCCTGAAACTAGTCAAAACAGGTGTTTCGGGTAAAAACGTCATAACTTATTCATAATAGATCCAAATTAAGTAAGAAAAAATGTGTTGGTTATATTACATACTGTAGTATTTTTGTAATAGTTTCATATAAATTCAACGAATATTCCGTGTGGGGAACGCTCTACAAGGTCTCTCTCTAGAATAAGCTAGAATTCAGCAAGGTGTGCCATTTTTGCTATAACTCGTTTTTTGAGAGGTTCCGAGTAGTGAAACTTGGAGGAATTGTAGAAACAAAATTGAAGAATATTGTGTATCAGTTTTAGATATTTATTCATTACAGGTACAAAGTTATTATTATTTCAAGTTAGGGTTGTTGACTAATCCAAAACTAGTCTTGTGAGACTAAAGAAAAGTTTGATGAAAATGCTAGTCTCTTGTTGTTAAAGTTAAGTAAGGTTTGCAAGAATGTGATCATATACACCAGGTCTATTACAGAGCTACAAATCATATTTGTATGATGAAATTCATAAGGGATTTTGGTTGAGGTACATTTTGAGTACATGGTTGAGACAAGTAGTTGATGAGTTGGCACATACATGAGGTGTATAGTTGATGATGTTGGTACATATTGATGAGTCATAGTTGATGAGTATTTGAAACATGATTGGTACATACTTGGCACATGGTTGGATGCACTTTTTTATGGTACAAGTTGATTACAAGTTGTTTGGTATAGGTTGGGGCATGGTTCATGCACTTGTTTATGGTACAGGTTGATTACAGGTTGAGGTATAGTTTGATGCATGGTTGATGGATGGTTCATATTATTGGTACAATTTTACAGTGTTATATATCACAGTGATAGTGTGACAATGGTTCCATCATTCTACTTCTACTTCATGGTGGTTGGACGAGGCAAGGACAGGTGGTTGTAGCCAGAGAACACAAGGGGTTGTAGCCTCTTTCTGGTTGTAGCCATAGAATTGGGGAGTTGGAGCATCCCTTAGGTTGTAGCCTGAGAAACTAGGGGGTTGGAGCCTCCTTCCAGTTGCATCTAGAAAACAAAGTACGTTGGTGCTTCCAATGAATGTAATTCTTCAAGACATATAAGAAAAAACATTATGTGGTTTTCTCTCGATTTGGTTTTCCACGTAAAACACTCGTGTACTGTGTATGTGTTTGATTGTTCATTTCTTATTGCTCATTATTGGATAATAATTATACATTGATATAACACTTGTATTATTTGAAGAAAAAGGATTATAATTACACTATTACTGATTCACCCCCCCTCTCAGTAATCCAACAATTGGTATAAGAGAAGATTCCTTCATAAATCAGTTTGACCACTAAAAGGTATATCATGGAGAGTACAAACTCGTATAAAAATGGAATACCACAGTTTGATGGACATAAGTATTCTTTTTGGAGCATAAGGATGAAGACATATATACAGGCATAGGGATTTCAAGTTTGGCAATCAATTGTAGATGGATACACAGCACCAACAGTTCCACCAACAAATGAAAAAGCAGTGAAACTCAGTGAGAATAATTCCAAAGTCACTTTTGAATGGTCTCAGTGATACGGTATTCACCAAAGTTGCACATTGTAAATCTACTAAAGGTATTTGGGACAAGCTTCGAAATATTTATGAAAGAGATTCAAAATTCAAAGAAGTAAAGCTTCAAACTTACAGAGGTCAGTTTGAACAACTAAAAATGAAGGAGGATGAAGATATCGCAGCCTACTTCTTATGAGTTTTATAACCCTAATTTGCACCAGACATGCTTACCTAGCATCAAGCCATATCAGATTCCTTCTTTGCCAAAACACTGTTGAACAACTCTTCTTAAAAACCTCTTTTATAAAGGCCCACATGCCCTACTCCATTACTGCACACGTGTACATGCTAGCTGACCTAAAACAACCTACGTGTACCTACAAAATCGCGAAAAAAGGAAAGTTGTCGAGGAAACACACAACTTTGGGTGAGTTAACTAAACCTTCCATCCATGCATGGTTGAGGGTTCGTCCAAATACCTAGCTTCTTCTAACCTATAAAAGAAGGGTTAGGGGTCCCATTTGGAAGAGAAGAATCATAGTAAATAAACTATACCCATTTGCACATTCCCTTTGTCCCAACCCTTTAGCCATCCTTGTACAGGAAGAGATACAGAGAAAATAAGTTGGAGGACAGTTGAAGAGGATCCCAGGACTAGGTTCGTGGAGCAGTGGCCAACATCGACATTGTAAGTTGATTTATTAAAGTTGGTAATAAAGAAGTATTTTTCCCATCTTGCCATATGAGGTGTTCATAGTTTATTGCATACATGTTTGAATCTCTAACCCGTTAATATTTAGATCAAATGCATGTATAGGTTATTGTGTATCTTGTGTGAATGCAGGTCAGTCGTAGAGGAGAGATTCAGTCAAGGAGCAATCAAGTGTGAAGAAGGATCGATATCAAACATCTGAAATAAGGTATGCTCACTTAACTACATATTTGCTTAATAATAATGGGGATTAGGTCTGGGACGGCAGTAGAAAATAGGATTCTTTAGGTCTTTTCTGCATGCATAATTTAACCCTAGATGCTAGTCCGTAGAGGGATTTCCCACTCACAACAGAATTGGTGACCATACTGGGGAGATCTCTAGTGTTCCCGGGGGATATTTTTGGGTATTTTTAAGAAATGGTTTCATTTTCCTGTTTTTAAAGTTTCTGCAAAAGTCTGGGCTAACAAAGATTCTGGTCTTCCATACCAGTTATCTCTGTTTCTTTGCTTGACTGTAAAAAAAAAAAATCAAGACCCTTAGAGGTACACGTGTGTACTCACGCCTTGCATTCTCACAACCGACATGTACACGCTAGCTGAGGAAGTGATAGTTGCGTGTAAGATTCCAGAAAATTTATTTTAAAGAGGCAGTCATCCTCTCCCCTATCAAATTTTTTCCTTCTCAGGGATTTTCTAGAACTCTTTCTAGTCTTTGTTGTTTGCAGTCGATAGCTTAGGTTTCACCTCGGATTGGTTTGTTCTATGAAGTTTTCCTTGAGTCAATTTCATTTTTCTGTTAAAGTAGGTGTCTGATTCTTCAAGAGATCCTGGTTCTCAGTATCAGTGGTCTCTGCCCAGGCTAGATTGTTTGTCTTTTTGCCTAAGAGTTTCAGAGATACATGTGGTCTATATAAGGCCAGCACGCGTGTACACGCTTTCTGACGTTACACAGCTCATGTGCTCACGCTTGCTGTTGAACTATCAGCGGTGTGCGTGTGGAGGAAATTTTTGTTGAAGGTAGGGTAGTCATCCTTTCCTTTGATAAGAGTTATACCTCTCAGTTTTTTGGATCTCTTTCATAGTAGTCAGTGACTTAGGTTTGTTCACAGCAATAGCTTTCCTTTTCAGTTAGAAGTTTCCCTCAAAATTTTCTTTTATAAGGTTTTTAGACAAGTGTGAGAGTCCAATTTTAAGTTTCTTATGTGTGAGTTTTAAAGTGACTCTTGGTTTTGACTTGTTGATATTTTTCCTTTTTGCTTTGTCAGCATTCAAATAAAATAAAAAAACTTTTATTTCTTTGATTAATTGAAAAGTGTTGTTTTGCATTAGTAACTAGGGAAAAGTCTTTTCTTTCATAAGTTCTTGACAGTTTACTTAGATCATAAGTATCTCATAGTCGAGTGAAATCCTGGTTTAAGTGTAATGTTCAAAGATCTTAGAAAAGAAAATTAAGTTTGAAAAGTTGTTTAAGAGTTAAGTTTTTGTTTCCATCTTTCTATTTATTTTTCTTTTGTCTTTCACACATCACTAGTTTCACTTTCATAAACTTTGACTTAAGACAAGACATAAAAATTAACGATAAATCTTAAATTCATTAGACTTTCTATGTTTGTAGGGTCAACCAACTAGTTTAGGGTTAGGGCCTTGAATTAGGTTGGAGAGGAAAATCTTCAAGGCCATTAAAATCAAACATTGGAGTCTGAGTTAAGGAGTGTCAAAGTCCAGTATCGTGAAATTTATCTGGGACCCCCCTTTAACACAGGGGATAAACACAAGGTTGTGTGTGGGAAGGTATCATAGATAACCCCTCCAAAGTTGGACCAATCGTAGTGGAGAACACATATAGAGAGATTGTCTTGGGATTCCATCGATTGCATTTTCCACAGAGCTTCGTGGGTCTCGAATCCGTTCGAGGTCCTCAGTTGTCTTCCGAACCACTTGTTGTCGATACCCTTGATAGGTTTTGAGCTTGATACGCTACTCATTGTGGTCTACCCAACTTTCGACTATACTCACCCGGTGACTATTCGCGCGTTGGCAACCTAGTTGCCTATCTTTTTAGGGACATACACAGGTGACTGCAGGGGTATACTGCGGTAACTAGGACAAAAATTGGGCCACACTTTGTAGAGTATACCCAAAGGGTGCTTCCATGTTCAAGTTGCACTTGCACCAGTAAGTTGCTCTAGTGTTGGTTGTTGTAACTGTTCTTCCAATTAGTTTAGTGTTTGCTTGTTTTATCTTGTAGGGACTTTTTAGTGTGTGTTGTTTTAGAATGAGTAGACAGCCCTAGAGTGTCTTTGATATTCTCACACAGTGGAGGATCATAAGATCTTCCAGTCACGAAGGCTTCTTGGCCTATCACCAGTTACACTGGAGCCATTCCTACAACCACTAAGGTGAAAGCTAGACCAACAAGGATCTTTTGAAGCGACTAGGTCACAAGAAATTGTGCCCGACCAACATCTAGAGGAATCGACCGTTTTAGAACTTGGAGTGAAATATTTTGGTCTAGTTGAAACTTCAACCACTGATATTTTGGCACCCATCATCATACGGATTCATCCTTACGAGTACCAGACAGTGTCGCACGCAGCAATGGAAACAAATGTTGTTACTCCTTCTGGGAATTCTTCAATTCCCACTATGGTTGTTACCATAGGAGAGTTTCCACCTCCTAACCCACCATCATTGGTCCGAGTCTCCATGGCCTCGACCACCTCTACCTCACACAGTGGTAGGATCCCATCTATGGAAGCGGCCACAACCCCTTTCCCACCAAGTGTGACAGGCCCTTCGTTCTCATACGAGATGCCTAGTTCAGGTACAAGTCTTGTACTTTCCTACTCGACTTCATAGACTTTAGGTCTGGGCGCAGGGAGCTATAATGCTCCTCTGCAAGGCCACATGGAGGGGAATTCTTCTCCTTTTAATAATTTCCTTTGTGGGGGAGTTCATATACCTCCTTCATCCCCTTCGCTCAATGGAACACACTAGCCATCCGTCGGGCCACCTGCACACTATAGTTTATTTGGAGCAGGGAGTCAAGGAACACCTTCGCATAATATTCCAGTAGGTTCGACACTGTTTTATTTGTTCGGTGAATTTGGTAACAATGCCTTCTCGTCAGGTACTTTCTCGACTGGGGGAAACCCCGATTTCAGACAACCTATTCCTATGCAGGGCACTATTCCTGCATAGGGGGAAAACCCGGGAACTTCTTCTGCATCAAGGCCTTGGAATTCTTGGCAGGGATCCGTTCCTTCATCAGTAATGTCAATATGGGGAAATTATTTCCATAGTCAATGGAACCCCAGACAAGGTACTATGCCTATCCCCATGAGATCATCATGGGGAAACCCTTCCCAAAGTCCTCCAAATGTAATGCACACCCATCCATCTACATCCTATTTTAGGAATCAACTGATGATGTCTCCTCACATGCATAATCCATACGCTGGCCATGGCCATGGTTTTTACCAGAACCCAGGCCAGCATCCGAACTTTTCCTGGCAACCTGGTGTCAGTCAAACTCCAGGCCCCTTTTTCCCAGGTTATCACCAACAACCCAAACTACCTTTCCTAGCAACCTTTCATTTTCTAGACTTGAGAAGGTTGTTGAATGACCTTATCTGTCACGATCCACGTTGGCCTCTTATGCCGACGAAGTTTCCTTTGGACATACCAAAGTTTGAAGCCAAGCCTAATGAAGATCCAGGAGATCATGTGACTACCTTCCACCTTTGGTTCTCATCTAACTCGTTGAAATATGACTCTGTACAGTTGCGATTGTTTCAACGTACTCTCATTGGAAGTGCCACAAAATGGTACATTGAGCTCGACCACTCAAGATACTCCTCCTTCGGTGAATTGGCAATGGCCTTCCTAAACCATTTCCAATAACCTATGAGATACGACGCTGACACATAATTGCTAGCCAATTTCGCACAAAAAAAATCGGACCATATCTCTGATCACATCTCAAAATGGAGACACCGGAAGAGTTTAATTAAGGTACCAGTCCCACCAGCATTCCTTCTCGAGTGGTTCCTTAAGTCTTTGGTCCCGCAGTTATCCAAAGATGTTGTGACTTCAAGAGTGTTTTCCGAAGAAGACGCCATCATGAGAGCTCAACAGCTTGGGCTCATCTATTCTCAGTCTGGTTTATTATATGAGATATTTCCAGATGCACCACGCTCAATACTAGATAAAACCCGACAGAGAGATGAACCACATGCCGATGGTATTGTTGGTTCAGCACAAACAAAGCCCGCTAAGAAAGTGATGAAGTAGTTGTAGAAATTGTCTATACAACACATAGCGGACAACCAAACTATTATTTTGGCTGCTCCCCCTACTAAAACGTCGGATGTACACACAGTGCAATCGACAAATACAAAGGCCACCCAACAACCTGAAGGAAAGAAAAAACAATGAAAGAAGGGTAAGGGGGATAAGAAACCCACTAATAATGCTGGTGGGGTAAACACTGAGAAACAGAAGGTGAGGTATCCATGAAACCTATGCGCGGAAGACCACCCTACCCACCTATGTCCCCGTCTTGCAGAGGCCCAAAAGTTTGTGACACAACAACATCCTGTTGTGTTAACCAATCCATTTCAACATGGAAAAAACCTAACCCAAGCCTCTACAAGTGTGGAAGGGGGCATTAAAGGACCCTCTCCATCTTCAAACAATCTTGCATCCATGAATGTATACATGATGAAGGGTGATGCTTTCATATCCACTAGAGCTCATGACTACAGTAAACCAAGAACTTCTGAGAAGGGCAAAGAAGCCGAACTCCCACCTCTTCCTCTACAGATTGAGAAGACTTTGGGTGAAACAATGAAACACATCCCAAAAGGCACGTTCAAAAAATATTCTCACAACCCAAACGCAAGGGCCACCTAGAACAATTCTGTAGTGGAAGATTTTTCTCAAACCCCTTGTGCGATGTCCTCTTTGGAGGTCCTCCAAAGCTTCCCTTTACAGAGGAAAATTTTGTTAACCTCTCTAGGATCTACCGAGACTTGCAATCTGGGTACCATCATGCTAGATACAACCGACTTAAAACCTCGTCTTCCTTACCACATAGCATTTCATATAGTAGTGGCTCACCCCATGAAAACTTTTATTCGAAATATTTTCCGCACAGTGGTTGATGAGGGCGCCTTGACATCCATTATGTCATTGGCATGTTGGAAGGCCATTGGCTAGCCCGTTTTGTCTTCGTCACCTACTCTTCTCACTACTTTCGTCGGTCATTCATTCCAACCACATGGTATCATTCCCTCTTTTCCCGTGCAATTGGGAGGGAAGACCATGTGCTTTGAGGTAGAGGTTTTCGACGCATCCCTCGACTACAATCTTTTGTTAGGAAGGATTTGGACTTATTCCATGCAAGCAGTGGTTGCTACAGTTTTCTGGGTCTTGTTGTTTCCACACGAGGACTGGATTGTGACCATTGATCAATTGTCTTTCTCCATATCTGACCTTTCAT
>SNQJ01S0105524.1:3260-28721 GCA_010110895.2 Picea sitchensis
TATATCCACTCAATGTGAAATCATGATCTCCATCATAGCTGAGACCATAATCTATTGTACCTTTAAGGTACCTCATCACATGTTTTGCAGCCACTAGGTGAACATGTCTGGGTTCTACCAGAAACTGACTCAAGGTGTTCACGAAAAAACAAATGTTTGGTCTGGTGTTCGCTAGGTACATTAGCGATCCAATAATCTATCTGTACAATGTGGCATCAATCAATTCTGACGAAGTATTGACCAACAGTTTCATCTTCGCTTCCATGGGTGTATTCATGGACTTGCATTCCAACATGTTGAATCTCTTTAAGATTTCGACTGTGTACTTCACTTGGTTAAGGAAGATCTTCGCAGGACTCTGCCATACCTCAAGACCTAAGAAATAATGCATTATGCCAAGGAATTTCATTTCAAATTCCGAGGCAAGTCTCTTTTTACATTCAATGATGAGCTTTTCTTCTCCAGTTAAGAATAAGTCATCCACATATAGCAGTAAGATTACTGGATCATTGTTCATGATTTTGAAGTAGAGGTTAGAGTCTGCTTTACTCTTGGTAAATCCTAAGCTCGTCAAGAAACTGTCTATACGGCCATACCAATCTCTCGGAGCTTGCTTCAATCCGTATAAGGCTTTATTCAATCTGCAGACATGAGACTTCCTGTCTTCAACCTCAAATCCTTGAGGTTTCTCTATATACACTTCCTCTTCAATGACACTGTTTAGGAAAGCTGTCTTCACGTCCATCTGGTGCAACTTCCACTTCATCTTAGCTGCAAGAGATATGATGGTTCTGATCGAAGTGTATCTGGCCACAAGAGTGAATGTCTCTTCATAGTCAAAGACACGAGTGACAAATCTTACTTTATACTTCTCAATACTTCCATCAACAACATGTTTTATTTTGAAGAGCCATCTGGCAGATACCACATCTTTATTCTTCGGTCTGGGAACTATTTACCATACTTTGTTCTTTATTATGGATTGGCATTCCTCTGTCATGGCATCTTCCCATTCCTTCTTTTGAATGGCTTCTTCAAAGCAGATAGGCTCCTCATCTAGGAGATCACACATCAAAGACGTATAACTGGAGAATGGCTTTGGTCTTTTCCCCTGTCTCGTGGTTCCTTGGGGAACGCTGTACTTCTCTCCATCTTTAATAAACTCTCTAGCCCAAGCTGGCTTTATTTTATGGAGGATCATCATCTGAGGAGGTTCTTGCACTTCTACTATATCATGGTCTTCTAGAAGTTCCTCATCAGGGGAAGTTACGACTTCCCTCATTGGTTATGTAGCTCTGGGAACCTCCCTCATTGCAGTATTGGAGATTACGGGTTCCTCTTCACATACCTCTTCAAGATGGCATATTTTAGATTTCTTAAGTGCTGCTTCCTCATCAAAGGTCACATCCCTACTGATCTCAATGTAATGTTGACCTGGTATATAGATTCTGAAGGCCTTTGAGACCTCACAATATCCCACAAATATTCCCTTCTTTTCTGAAGGGTCCAACTTGTTTCTCTTTTCTTTAGGTATATGAATAAACACTGGACAACCAAATATTTTGAGATGGCTTACCTCTGGCTTCTTTCCAGTGAACATCTCTTTTGGTGTCTTGAGCCTAAGTGCACTATGGGATAATCGGTTCTGCACATAAACAACTGCCATTGCTGCTTCTACCCATAAGCACATAGGAAGATATTGATCATGGATCATAGTTTTCACAGCTTCCAGTATGGTTCTATTCTTTCATTCAGCTACACTATTTTTTTGGGGATTATAGGGAGTAGTGAGTTCCCTCTTGATCCCAACATATTTTCACAAGTTCACAAACTCTTTTGAGGTATATTCTCCTCCATTATCTGACCTGAGTATCTAAATCTTCTTTTCAGAAAGGTTCTCTATCAAGGCTTTGAATTCCTTGAACTTACTGAACACTTCAAATATATCTAGGTCTTACGAGAATAATCATCAATGAATGATACATAGTATACATACCCACTAATGGAGGACGATGGCATTGGACCACATACATCTGAATGAATGAGTTCTAGGACTCCTTCTGCCTTGCTGTCCCTCTTCAGAAACAGGTTCTTGATGTTCTTCCCTTGTGCACATTCATTGCATACGCCTTTTGACGAGGTGTAAATATGATTCCCAATTATTTGGTGTCCCTCTACACTCTATCACTTAATTTGTCAACCCGAGGTTCAGTTTACACTTGTGAGACACCCGATGCAGTATACACAGAAAGAAAAATTTCACCAAGTTATTGGAAAATACTAACTAAACTAAACCATGCATAAATCAAAAGAAAAGAATAAAAGATGTAGTCACAGTGCTTACAACCCCCAACCTAGTTGCTGGTACCTCTCGGGGTAAGGTCTCTGAATTATCATAACCCTGCTCCCTTGCATGTTCACCTCATAGAGTCACAAGTACAGTGATTTTGTAGCACACACCATCAAAGCAAAGGAAGTTATCTAATCTGTTCTAATTTACATACTATAATTTCAAAAGAAAAGTTGTCGTTTAATAATTATGTTGGAACTATACCAGCAGATTACATCATCCCCAAATCATAATTTTATTATTGATAATCCAAACATTACTACAGCTAAAGAATGCAAACCCAGATTTAGTAGATGATGTCAATATAAGTAAAGGACAAGAGGGAAATCAATAATCTGCAAAAGTATGAGTTCTAATACATTTTATTCATCATTCTTCAGCAATTGTAGGTGGCCATTATGCAACACATTACCATTCCTCAACATACTATAAAAATGCATAAACTAGCAAATGCAATCCTACGTAAATCTGATTTAGCATATATAAATCTAACTAGCATACATAAATTTAACCAGCAACAAAAAATATAAACAGAAAATTAAATAGCACAGAGCCGTACCTGTGAGTGGGCCCTAGCTCATAGGCAGGCCTGTGATTACACTCCACTAAATCACCGGCAAAAGATTAGAATAACACTCATAAACAACAGTTTTATATTAAGATATCAGAGTTCAAAACAACTCTTATACAATATTTCTCTCACACTTCACTCCCTTCCGCTCATGAGAGCGCACACACATATATATACAATAGATAGTTCTAGAAGCTCTAAGTATAGAGCGACAATCCCCTAAGATACTGGAAAATAGTTCAAAACATATTTGATGCCTTCACTGGAGGGGTACAATCACCTTTACCTTCTTGGAACAAGCCAAGATTTGTCATGCCCATACCATCCCTATCCTTGTTCAACCTGAAACTTTCACCACTTCATCTAAACCATGGCATCATCTTACTCCACTTCCACAATTTAAATCCATTCCAACACCTCCCTAAATGTCCCAAAATGAGAAGGACAATGTGTAAATATACATAGAGAAAAAAATTTGATTGGTATGCATTGGAAAACGAGGAGCATTATTCAGTGTGTGTCCTTACAACTTGGTTGTCACGAAACAACAGAGTTGCATGAGGACATACAACATATACAGTTTGGGGGAGATGATGAGACACAAAATTACCATCATTTGACATCTTCTTTTCCTTCTTTTTAACCCTTTATGATTTACATATAACCCTATCTTATCCATTTTAATGTCCATATATGGGATTTAGGCTTGAGGTGATTTTCCAATTGCATTTCTTAATATTTCTTTGGATTTCTGATTAACATTAGGGGAAGTAGCATGTTTTGTATTTACTTTTGAAGTGACATCTCACGTGTGAAAAAGTTGTTACAGGGTTTTTCTTTAAAGGTTCACATATTCTTCAAATCAGGGTGATTGGACATCCATTGCCACAGATTCAGAGTCATTAAATGTTGATACAGTTGTGGGGTACTCATGTGTTCAAATCTGCTACATAATCATACCTGTAGCACTAGATGAGTGAGCTGAGTGTGTGTTCAAATGAGGCGATGACCTCTCTTATTTATACAATTCTGGCATGTGTGGAAGTGTCTCTTCATTGGTAGGGCTGAATTCTTCTTCTGGGTGGTTATAACCACCTTTAATATATTCTGGGGCCTCTTTACTATATACTAGGGCTGACTTCTTATTTAGCCTATTATAATTAGGGTTTGACCAATCTGCAAAAGGGAATTTGGTCAATTACAATGACCGACATGATCAATCCACAAAAGGGGATTGATCTAATCAATAATAAATATATTTTATCTTTATCCACAAAAGGGGATACGAATATTCTTTGCAGTTACACAATATTTTAACACTCCCTCTTAACAAGAAGGATATTCTTTATCTTTTGACAGGTCACCGAATGTCAACATCAACTAGGTAGCGGCATCCATTGGATAACATCATCAACTGGGCAACATCATCAACTCAGAAATATCATCAACTGGGCAACATCATCGACTGGATAACATCATCGACTGGTTAACAAGAGGCATCAATATCTTCCACTTGGTCATCTGACATCATGATCACTGACTGACATATCTATAAATCATTGGAAGTTTTGTTCTCTTTATCTTATGTGTGAAGATAAGATACTCTTTCTTATCTTCACACAAAAGATGTCTTATCTTCACCCAGGAAGATGTCCTATGAGTTTTCCATTCCTTTTTATGTTCTCCCTTCTCTTGTAGTCATCTATCTCCACCCATCCACTAGGGAGGGACTACTACCATAGCTTCACTCCTAGCTATCCCACATGAACTAGAGAAGCTAAGATGCTAACTTGGGCAGACTAGAATCCCTTTCCATGATCTGTAGGGATCCTGTACAAATCTCAATAGCCAACTAACCATTCCACATGGTCCGGGTTTGTGTTCAGAGATACCCCTCAATCCTTGGCTAGAGGAGGTATCTGCTTTGCCGGAGAACATCCACATTCCTCTCTCTCTGAGGGTGGTCACACCCCTCTCTATGGGGTATTCTAGCATGTCCCTAAATTATCCAAAACTCAACACTTGGGCAAAGGCCAACCTTGGAAAATTTCTCATTCCCCTTCTCTATGAAGGTATACACGTGGGATTGCTCATTCCTTCTCTACGAAGGTCTAGCTATGGGATCTAAAATATCTTGTGGTCAGAAACCTTTTCCATGGTATAATGCCATGCTACCCATCTATTGGGCACCATCCATCTACTAGATATCTTTCATCTTGATCAAAATATATGGGCACCATCCTTCTACTTTTCTAACTGCACCAAATCACGATCCTCCATTTTGAACTTGGAGACGCTAACTCCCTCTTGCACATAAACTAATAGCTTCTAGTCATCATCCTTGAAGTTTTCTTTTGTAATATCCTAGGTGCCTTCTTGAGTTTGAAAATTTCTTTGTCTTCATGTTGGATCAACCTACTCCCTCTGCATCTATAAGAACGGTACTGGAGCAACCTGTGGTTACCTGCATCTCATCAACTATATGCATTCAACTTTTTCTTCATCTTGAATATTTTTGTTATGCATCTTTAGGAGCCTCCTTCTCCTATATAAATATTGGATGTGTCGAGATTAACTTTCTTGTTGTCATCATATCATCCTTCTCATGTTGTTTACAGAGTCAAGGCATGAGTTCTTTCTTTCGAGACCTGTATACTTACTTATAGTATGATTTCTTTGTCACTCTCATGGGTGATCATACATGAAATAAATATTTTATCTCTTCTTCATCCCTCTTCTTTGATACTTCCTTCATAGGTCTGCATAGACTAAAGAGTAAAATGAGGTTAATTAACATTCTCACAAAATTTAACTTGTATTGATGATAATGTATTAAAGTAAACAAGATAATGGAAATAAACATGAATACTTATCTTTTTTTTTTGTGTGGGGTGGCTCCACGGACTCAACCATTTGCTATCTTTCTTCAAATCAACTATCTTCAACTTAAAGTGCATGATCCTTAATTTCCGTTAAAGATTTCTTTGAGGGAGGAGATTCCTCTTTCTCTGCCCATGTGCTTGATGCTTTCTTTTTCCCTTTTCCTTGAGGGACAGTCATAGGAAAAATGTCCCAACTTTTGAAAGTTGTAGCATTTGATCTTTGAAACATATTTCTTCTTGTCTGGAACTCTTACTGAGTTATCTTCTTTATTGTTCCTTTTGAAGGAATTCTTTTGTTCTTTTGAGTTGTAAGAGCTTCCTCTTTGGTGTAATTAATCTCTTCTATTGGTCTGCAAGTCTAGATTCTTTGTGTGTGTAATTTGCCCATAACTATCAAACTTGGGTAGCTTCTTGCACACACACTCCTTGTACAAAAACTTATCAAACTTGGGTAACTTGCTTCTTGCACACACTCCTTGTACAAAAGGAATCCAAAATGTTGGAAACCCATTTAGGGTTGTGGTTACAAGCTCCTTGTCACTAATGACATCTCCAATAGCTGCAAGATGATCTCTGATATGAGAAACTCTCATAAGGTAGGATGTGATAGATTATGAGTTTTCCATCTTCATATTACGAAGCTGATTTCTTAAGGTAAGATTCCGACTGATGTCTTTGTTTTCATATAACCTGTTGACTGCTTCATACATTTGCCTTGTTGTCTGTAGTTCGGATATATGAGGGATCAAGCGATCCTTTACTGAATCTGACACGATTCTCTTTGCTTTCTTTTCATTCTTCTTATGCTTGGTCTTTTGCTCTGCTTCATCTGGTTCTGGTACACCTACTGTAACATGTTCTAGGAGATCATTCTCATCTATAATCATCTGCAACCTATGCTTCCAAGATCTGAAGTTTCTAGATTCTTCCAGCCTGTCTTCTACCCTCATGTTGGTAGCCATTGTTTCTTACAGTAGAAACCCTATCTCTTCAGGCTATAGAAATAATAAAAAAATCAAATTTCTTGGATCTGAAAATTGAACTCACCAAAAGATGCGCTGGACTGAGGTGAGTATCCTGGTGTGTTTAGATTTAAGAAAATCCAACTTTTACCCCTCCAAACTTGATCTGCGGATTTCTGGACTGGTGCTTCTGGTTTTCTGGTACTTCTGGTAAACTGGTACACTAGTACTTCTGGTTTTCTGGTACTTTTGGTACACTAGTACTTCTGGTTTTCTGGTACTTTGTGAAAACTAGGGTTTCACTTTTTGGGAGATCTAGCCACTGAAAAAGTGCGCTGAGGATGCAAAAATGTTCCTTGAGGTAGGGTGCACCTTTCTAGATGCTTTTGAGGCTGAAAACCTTCTTTAATAAAAGCCCTAATTTTCATATACGACAACAGTGACGATTTTCTTTTTCCTATGAAAGTTTCTCTCTTCATCTTAGCTCTGATACCATGTTAAGGTTTAAGCTATAATTAGGTTACTTTCAATTTCCTAGATAATAATAGCATAGATAGGATCACTGAGAGAAACACAATCACAAGAGTACACAAGCATTTATCCTGGGAAACCCTCAAGGGGAAGATAACCTAGCAAAACTTCATTAATATAGATAGCCAATACAATGCCAAGATAATGAACCATACACCAGAGAATATCCAACATTGAGCAACACGCCTCTCTCTCTTCCTTCTTCCGGCAACCGACAACTGCAACTTCCTTCAAAACTTGCGCACTAGATGAGTGAGATGAGTGTGTGTTCAAATGAGGCACTGGCCTCTCTTATTTATACAATTTTGGCACGTGTGGAAGTGTCTCTTCACTGGCAGGGCCAACTTCTTCTTCTGGGTGGTTATAACCACCTTTAATATATTTCGGGGCCTCTTTAATATATATTGGGGCCGACTTCTTATTTAGCCTATTACAATTAGGGTTTGACCAATCCGCAAAAGGGGATTTGGTCAATTACAATGACCAACATGATCAATCCACAAAAGGGGATTGATGTAATCAATAACAAATATATTTTATCTTTATCCAAAAAAAGGGATAAGAATATTCTTTGCAGTTACACAATATTTTAACAAAGGAACCACGAGACATGTGAAGAAACCTAAGCCATTCTCCATTTATATGGCTTTGATGTGTGATCTCCTAGAAAAGGAGCCTACCTACTTTGAAGAATCCATTCAGAAGAAAGAATGGGCAGATGCCATGACAGAAGAATACCAATCCATAATAAAGAACGATGTATGGGAAATAGTTCCCAGACTGAATAACAAGGATGTGGTATCGCCCATATGGCTCCTCAAAATAAAACATGCTGCTGATGGAAGTATTGAGAAGTATAAAGAAAGATTTGTAGCTCATGGATTTTCTCAAAAAGAAGGCATTGACTATGAAGAGACATTCTCTCCTATAGCTAGATACACTTCGATCGGAACCATCATAGCTCTTGCAGCTAAGATGAAGTGGAAGTTACACCAGATGGACGTAAAGACAACTTTCCTAAATGGTGTTATCGAAGAGGAAGTGTATATAGAGAAACCTCAAGGATTTGAAGTTGAAGACAGGAAGTCTCATGTTTGCAAGTTGAAGAGATCCTTGTATGGATTGAAGCAAGCTCCTAGAACTTGGTATGGCCGAATAGACAACTTTTTGACGAGCTTGGGATTTACCAAGAGTAAAGCAGATTCTAACCTCTACTTCAAGGTTTTGAACGATGAGCCAGTGATACTATTTCTATATGTGGATGACTTATTATTAACTGGAGAAGAAAATCTCATCACCGAATGTAAGAAGAGACTTGCTTCAGAATTTGAGATGAAAGACCTTGGCCTAATGCACTATTTCTTAGGTCTTGAGGTATGGAAGAGTCCAGAGAGGATCTTCCTTAACCAAGGGAAGTATGCAGTTGAAATCTTGAAGAGATTCGACATGTTAGAGTGTAAGCCCATGAATACACCCATGGAAACGAAGCTGAAGCTGCTAGTCGATACTTCGTCAGAATTGATTGATGCCACATTGTACAGACAGATTATTGGATCGCTGATGTACCTGACAAACACCATACCAGACATTTGTTTTTCCATGAACACCTTGAGTCAGCTTCTGGTAGAACCCATACATGTTCACCTTGTGGCTGCAAAACATGTGATGATGTACCTTAAGGGTACATTAGATTGTGGTTTCAATTATGATGGAGATCATGATTTCACATTGAGTGGGTACACTGATTCAGATTGTGCAGGAAGTGTTTCTGATAGAAAAATCACTTCAGGATGTTGTTTCAGTTTGGGATCAACCATGATCTCGTGGCAGCGTAGGAAGCAATCCATCATTTCTCTCAGCACAACAGAAACATAATACATTGTTTCATGTTCTGCCAGCTGTGAAGTTATATGGCTTCGAAAGTTGTTGACCGACCTATTTGACATAGATATGGAAGCAACCATGATCCTATGTGACAACCAGAGCTGCATAAAGATGACAGAGAATCCTGTATTCCATGACAGGTCAAAGCACATAAATATTCATTATCATTACATCTGTGACATGGTGCAAAGAGGAGCCTTAAAGCTCCAGTACGTTAGCACGAATGAATAGGTTGCTGATGTGTTGACCAAGCCTCTATCTCATGTAAAGTTTGAACACTTTCGAGATAAGCTTGGTATAGTCCTAAAGGACCTTCCTCAAAAGGGGGAGTAGTTGTTGACAAATGTGATGAGACATCTCTTGCTTCCAACCTGATGGTTGTGACGTAAAGCAAGACGATGCGATGAGACTAGTACTGCGCTTCCAGCTTGACAACTGTGATGTAAAGCCAATCTAGTATCTTTCTTCCAACCTAATGGTTGTGACGTAAAGCAAGACGATGTGATGAGACTAGTACTGTGCTTCCGGCTTGACAACTGTGACGTAAAGTTAGTATAGTATCTTGCTTCCAGCTTGAGTGCTGTGACGTAAAGAAAGATATTGAGATGAGACTAGTACTGTGCTTCCAGCTTGATAGTTGTGACATAAAGCCAGTCTAGTATCTTGCTTCCAGCTTGAGTGCTGTGACGTAAAGCAAGATGTTGAGATGAGACTAGTACTATGCTTCCAGCTTGATAGCTATGATGTAAAGCCAGTCTAGTATCTTTCTTCCATCTTGAGTGTTGTGACGTAAAGCAAGATGTTGAGATGAGACTAATACTGTTCTTCCATCTTGATAGTTGTGACGTAAATCCAGTCTAGTATCTTGCTTCCAGCTTGAGTGCTGTGACGTAAAGCAAGATGATGAGATGAGAGTAGTACCATGCTTCCAGCTTGAGAAGCTATGACGTAAATCCAGTCTAGTATATTACTTCCAGCTTGATTGCTGTGATGTAAATAAAGACGAGTACTGAGCTTCCAGCTTAACAACTGTGACGTAAAGCCAGCCCTGTATTATGATGAGCCAACCTCGTGCTGTGATGATGATGATGTATTAGTTTTATACTAATACATATTGATGTAGATGATGATTGCATTCCTTTGAGAACGACGATGCTACTGATGAAGAAAACTTCTGATGATTTATAGATATTCCATTCAGTGTTCCAAGATGATATTGATGATGTTGTCGTCCTAATGCTATTGATGATAAAGGCCTCTCTCTCGTCTGATGCTGTTGTAGAATACCCTTCTTGTTAAGGGGGAGTGTTGAAATAATGTAACTGCAAAGTGTATTCTTCTTATTATTTGATATATTATTCATTGGATCAATCACCATTGTGGACTGATCATGTCGGCTATAGTAAAAGGACCAAATCCCCTTTTGCGGATTGGTCATAATGTAATTGTAATAGGCAGAAAGAGAAGTTGACCCTAGAATATATCAAAGAGGCCCTGGAATATAATAAAGGTGGTTATAACCACCCAGAAAAAGAAGTCGGCCTTGCCAGTGGAAGGACACTCCCACACGTGCCAGTTTTGTATAAATAAGGAGGCTAGAGCCTCACTTAGACACACTCACTTGTTCATTGAGAGACAAGTTTCAAAGATGCAGTTGGAGAAGAGAGAGAGAGAGAGAGGCACATGTTTAGGATAGGACTTTCTGTAGTTGTTTGATTTATCTCTTGGCATTGTATTGGCTATCTATATTAAGGAAGTTTTGCTGGGTTTTCTGCCCCATGAGGGTTGCCCGGGATAAATGATGTGTCTCTTGTGATTGTGTATTTCTCAGTGATCTTATCTTATGTTGTTGTTATTCATTGAAATTCAAAGAACTATAATAATGGCTTAAACATTAACACCCAAGAGGCTGAGAAGGAACATAGCATGAATGATTAATTTCATTCCTTCAATTATTGAATAAATATTGTGTTTGTGAAATTAAACTCTCCATATGTGTGCTTTTCAAATTCTGTGTGTAATTTTTGATTAAAAGTGCAGGTGGTCGTGATCACAGAGATCAGACGCATAATCAAAGTTCAGTTGTGTAGAATCCATGAATTTGTAGAGGTTAGAAATCAACAATCAAGATTAGTTTTGGGAGAGGAGCTTGCCAGATCGACGGTTCTGGTTGATCTTCCATCAGACCCGAAAGAAAAAGTTGTATGTACCTTCAGAGCTTTACGTCAGAGTCTTTTAACTCCTGTTCAATTCCCATTCTGAATTAACAACTCCGAGAACAAGATCTAGTCGTCCATCAACGTAGATCTTCGTGACAGAATTGTCATCCATTAGATTGGCTTGTCGATTAAGATACATCGTTCATCGGTGTCAGCTATCATAACTTCATTCCTCATTTGACTCCAACACAACATTTTGATGACAAATATGAGTCGTCTATCATAGAGATCTGGGAGTGATCTACACGTTCCATCAGAGACTACAAAAAATAATCTAGATCGTCTGTTGGAGTAGTCTTTTCAGAGCTTGGTTCAACATGCTAGAGAAAAGGGTATCGACAAGGGGTATCGAGGAATATTCTCCCATAGTTTTGTTTTCATACGATAGATCTTGATTTTCCTTTCAGTGATCATTGACGATCACGATTAGAAGTTGTTCAGAGCCCGAAGAATATTGTTCGGAGTACTAAATATGACCATCCAAAGTTGCACCTCGGATATTATTGCATGATAAATATTCGACCATCCACTCAATGAATAGATTGATGGGTCAAGAGAGTTTATCTCTGGAAATGTGCTCGAGGTTTAAACTCGTGAAATTTTGCAAAGTAATAAGCTCGTGGTTCTGGTGTTGGTTGCTTGGAAAGAAAAGGGGATTAGCGTCAAAATAGCCTACATAATTCGCCACAAAATTCAACCGTGAACAATTTTGTTGTGCGAAAGAGAAGAGACAAAGATTTGATCCGAGGTAGCGAAGAAAAATTCGTTAGCAAAGTAACAGACATAAATATTTTTTCTATGGGTATTGTAGTCGTAAGGCCATCATTTGTGGTATCAGAGTTATAAAAGGAAATTGTCTTCAGTAACCACGCCACCCATAAGAGGTAGGCCTACAAATGCAACAATATCAGAACTACCAAATGAATTGCGGAGAGTCCAGACTCGATTGGAAGCCATGGAAGTAGCTCAGTGAAGGGAAATTGACATAGGTGATGTCAATGAAGACGAAGACACTAGTTTTGAAGAAGAAGTAGAAACACTAGGAGGTGAAAAAACTAAAGAAAAAATGTTGAGGTTGGTTACAAAGGTTGGAGCCATGCCAAAAATGGAGGTCCCAATGTATAGGGGAACCTGAATGTCAAGGAATTGCTCGATTGGAACATTGCAATGGATAAATACTTCGACTATGAGGAAATAGATGAAAAAAAGAAGGTTAATCATGTCTTGACTAGGTTGAAAGGACATGCAACCTTGTGGTGGGATGAATTGTAGGCTGACAGAAGGAATACAGGTAAGGAAAAGAACAATAATTGTGATAGGATGGTGGCTAAATTTAAGGCCAAGTTTATTCCCAAATATTATCAATTGAACCTATTCAGAAAATTACAGAACTTGAGGAAGAAAACTATGCCAATAAAAGAGTTTAAAAAAGAACTCTATAGTTAAACATCAGGGTAGGGCATGTGGAGAATGACGCTGATAAATTTTCAAGGTAAACCAATGCTTTAAGGTATGGCATCCAGGATGAAATAAAACTCTTGACCATGAGGACTATAGAATATGCTTATCAGGCAACTTTGAAAGCAGAGGAGAAGATAGCTAGAAAACATAGCCAACAAACTAGATGAAGAGTTCCTACAAGAGGAAAAGGACAATTCAATCATATGGGAAGTTCCAAAACTTCTAAAGATGAAGGGAAAAACTCAATCTCAGGAAATCATCCATCAGGAGGAGGAGAATTCAGAGGAAGGATATTTGGCTCCATAGGTAGCGGTAGAGGAGGAAGAGAAATTAGATGCTACACTTGTGGCAAGACATGACACATGTCTTGGGATTGTCCCGAAAATAAATCAGCCAATCAGAGGAATGCAAATGTTGCAGAGGCTTGGGAAGAAATAACTAATACAGTAGAAAAGGAAGAAACTCTTGAGGTAGGGGAGTCTTTAATGTTGAAGAGGATCTTGGTCAAGTTAGAGAAAGAGACAAGTGAGCCAACACAAAGAAAAAGTTTGTTTAGAACTGTATGTAAGTCAAAGGGGAAGTGTTGCAAAATTGTCATTGACAGTGGAAGTACAAACAATTTGGTCTCCATAAAGATTGTATATAAGTTGGGATTGAAGGGGATGAAACATCCTACTCCCTACAAAGTGTCCTGGTTGCAGAAAGGACAACAACTCTTCCTGAATGAGCAGTGTAAGGTGGAATTTCAAATTGGTACTGATAAGGATGAGATGTTATGTGATATAATTCCCGTGGATGTCTGCCATTTTCTATTAGGAAGGCCATGGCATTATGATAGGAAGGCTATTCATGGTGGAAGGAGAAACACTTATTCCTTAGAAAAAGATGGACGTAAGCATGTGTTGTTTCCCTTGAAGGATGAATCAATCAAAGAAGAAATTGGACCTAGTGTTTTACTGATGAGTGGAAAAGAGATTCTACAAGGACTCAAGAAGCAAGAGGAGGTACATTTTTCTCTTGTTGGAAATCCAAAGGTAATACTCACCACTTCAAATCTAGATGATTTACCTACAGAAGTTAAAGGTATGCTTGAATAATTCACTGATATTAGAGTAGATGAATTACCTAATGCTTTACCTCTTGTAAGAAGTATTAGTCACCATATTGATTTGATACCCGAAACAAGTCTTCCTAACAAAGCAACATATAGATTGACCCCTCAAGAGAATGAAGAGATAAAGAAGAAGGTACAAGAGCTGTTAGACAAATTTAATTTGGTGAAAGAAAGTCTGAGTCCATGAGTTGTATTGAAAATGCTCAACCCAAAGAAGGATGGTGGATGGCGCATGTGCACTGATTCCAAAGAAATTAACAAAATTGCCATAAGGTACAAATTTCCATTACCCATAATATATGATTTGATGGATTGCTTAAGTGGGGCAAAGTATTTTTCAAAAATTGATTAAAAAGTGGGTACCATCAGATTAGGATAAGAGAAGGGAATGAATGTAAGACTTCTTTTAAGACTAACAATGGACTGTATGAATGGTTGGTGATGCCTTTTGGGCTCACAGATTCTCCTAGTACATTTATGAGGTTGATGAATGAGGTATTAAAGGAATTTATTAGGAAGTTTGTGATAGTCTATGTAGATGACATTCTGATTTGTAGCCATAAAAATGAAGAACATTTAAGACATCTTAAGATGGTTTTGAGTACCCTGCAGAAGGAAAGACTGTTAATAAATTTGAAGAAATGTAGCTTTATGAAAATAGAGTTGATATATTTGGGGTTTGTAGTATCTGAAGAAGGTTTGAAGATGGACCGAGAAAAGGTTCAAGCAATTGTGAATTCGCCTACCCTAAAAAGCACATTTGAGGTAAGAAGTTTCCATGGACTTGCAAGTTTTTATAGAAAATTCATTAGAGGTTTCAGTCAAATATGTGCACCTATTGTAGAAACTATCAAAGAGAGTAAACAAACATTTAAGTGGACTAAGGAAGCTAATAGAAGTTTTAAACTGTTGAAGAAAAATATTAATGTAAAGCCTATATTAGCTTTTCCAAGCTTTGATAAATCCTTTCAAATTGAGACTGATGCTAGTGGGACTGCAATAGGAGTTTTTTTGAGTTAGGAGCAAAGACCAATTGCATATTTTAGTGAGAAATTAAATGAATCAAAATAGAAGTATTCCTCTTATGATAATGAGTTTTATGCAATTGTCCAAGCACTCAATCATGCATGCCCAAGGAGTTTGTCCTTTATACTAATAATCATGCATTATAGTTTATAAGTAGTCAACCAAAGCTGAACCAAAGATATGCCAAGTGGGTTGAATGTCTGCAGAATCTTACATTTCTGATTAAACACACAAGTGGTAAGACTAATAAAGTTGTTGATGCATTAAGTAGAATTATTTGCTTTTACAAGAACTACAAGTCAACACTTTAGGTTTTGATGCTCTAAAGGAAATGTATAAGGATGATGCAGATTTCAAGGATGCTTATATATCTTGTGAAAACCTAATTGCCAACAATAGAAGTCTATGGTTGGACTATATGCTACAAGAAGGGTTGTTGTTTAAGAACAATACACTATGCATACCAAAGTGTTCAATGAGGGAGAATCTGATTAAAGAAAAGAAAAGTGGAGGGCTATTAGGACATTTTGGTAAATACAAGACTTTTGCATAGGTAAATGCTTTCTATTATTGGCCAGGTATGCAGAATCAGGTAAAGAATTTTGTGGAAAAGTGTAGGATTTGTCAGCATGTTAAGGGGAGGAGTCAGAACACGGGACCGTATCATCCACTACCTATTCCAAATAGACTATGGGATTGGATCAACATGGATTTTGTACTGGGATTACCAAAGACAAAAAGGGGGAATGAATCTATCTATGTTGTGGTAGATAGATTTTCAAAAATGGCTCATTTTATTGCTTGTAGGAAGACTAGTGATGCAGCTAATGTTGCAAATCTATTTTTTTTATAGAAATTGTGAGACTTCATGGTTTACCCATAGGCATTGTTTTAGATCGTGATACAAAATTTGTAGGTCATTTTTGTTGATGTTTTGGTAGTTGTGTGAGGTATTTTCCTCCTAAACAACTTTTCTTAGAGAAAAAGATTCCAAGAAGTCAAAGGAAGACCATTGAACAATTGAAGTACACCTCGGAAAATAATAAAATAAAATAGAAGACCACAAAAGAGAAGTCGGCCCACAGGAAATAATAATAAAGGGGAAATATAATTTCCAGTAAGAGAAGTCGGCCCACATAAATAATAAAGACCCAGAATAAGGAGTCATCCTAGATAGACACCCATATTAGTATAAATGCAAGTCTGGGTCAGTTCATCTGCACAAACACATAGTTCTCCTTCTGCACTGCGCATTAGGAAGTTGTAGTTGCAACTATAGCCGCAGTTTCACTATTTCTAGTCCCTGGTTCTCTTGGAGAGTGTGTCCCACTTGGGGAAGGATATTCTTGGTGGTTCTTGGTGATATCTCTTGTACGCTACCTCTGGAAGAGTTTCACTAAGGTTCTTTGGTGCTTCCCAGTTGCTTAGTGCTAGTCCAGTTGCAGTTGCAGTTACGGTAACAATTGTCGTTGTAGTAGGAACTGCAGCCAAAATTACCAGCTATCCCAGTTCTATGGTGCGCTAGTGATGCACCTATCTTACACCATTTATGTGGTGACTCAGTTGTCTACCCTTGCTAGGTTTTGAAAAGAAGAAGAGATAAGTATTCATTTCTTCATTGTTGGTTTTCTCTTGTGATTAGAGCATGTTCATGTTTGTATTGGAATAGTCTCTCTAAGAAAAGTTGGTTGGGTTTTTCCCCGAGTTTGGGAATTTCCAAGGATAAATCTTTGTGTCCTCTTGTGCTTGGTTATCTATTGCTTATATATTTCAGTATATGATTATTGAATGTTAAAAGAAGCTAAAAATTCTATGGTAAATCTAAGGTTAACGAAACTAATGAAAATATAACATGGTATCAGAGTTGGTTACCTTCAAAACAGTCCAACCGCTGGAAGGAAGATTGTGAGATTTTCCACATTGCTAAGAGTTTGCTGTTGCAAATTTTATTTTTCAAGCTCGTTGAGCACTTTTTATAAAGACGATTGCGAAAAACTCCACCACTTATCAACTCACCCTACTCTAGCGCACCTATTTCACTTTTCATATCGACTTTCCGTCAAAATTGAAGTTTTAGGGTTTTAGGCTTGTTGACATTTTCCTGGACATTGAACCTTCTGATTCAAATTTTTAACATTTTCTTATTGATTAATGTCTCAGATTAGAAGACAAAGATGGATGGTGTACTTGTATATAATATTAGGGTGTTTGCAAGAGACATACACTTGGAAAAAGGATATTTATCCAAGCAATAACAATATATCTAAAGGGATCTTAGATCTAGTGCACTCAGAGGAAGCCCAAGAGTTGGAGGAAGCAATGGCGATGTCTCCTACAATATAGAACAACTGAAATGGGACAACAACAGCTAGACTCCAGGTTTTCATATCAGGTTTGATATTTTATACTGTTGTAGCCCAAGTAAGTGTTGTAACTAGAATAATAGTCTTTAGAGTTCTATTACTGCTATTTCTATCCAAAGATTAATAACACTCGAATATTTTTGGTATGATGATCATTAAGTAAAAGCTCATTGTTCAGTATTAATGATGCACTTGTTTACAAGATAAATTGATCTCCTCTAAGATATGTTCTTGGTTGTTGACCTTGTTCTAGGTAGGTTATCTTGTAAATTCGATGGAGGTTACCATGAAATAATGATTGGTCACAACATTGGAAGAATGTTGAAAATTATTGTTCTTATTTCTTGTTATTGTATTTTTGTTTTGGATCTTGTTCTAGGTAGGTCACAAGTGATAGATCTGAGAAGGAGATACTATGATGATTGTTCCCATTCTTGTTTTTATTATTGTTCTTATTATAAGAGTATTAGTCTTGTCTATTTCTTTCCCTTGTTGTTTCTCTTGTTATGGGTAGGTCACATGTGATAGCTTGGAGAGGGAGATATAATGACGGTTGCAAGAGGAAACATATTATATGGTCTCTAGCTAAGACATGGAGTAGACTATCCAGACATAGAGTTGTGTACATGACCATACACATCAATGTAATGAAGGAGAAGAGGATGAAGTCAAAACCTTCTATCAAGAAGGGTACTTTTGCGAGATACATAGTATCTCATATAGATATTCATTATAAAGAACAAAAGGCTCTGAAGATGACCGTACAGATCCATCTAGTTCAGTTGATCACTCTTTAGATCACTGGGAAGAGTTAGTAGAGCCAAAAGGGCCTACCCAAAGTCGTTGCAGTGACCGGGAAGAGACCAACATGGTCTCGTGATACTTTGCAGGATGCAAAGGGGATGCATATATATGGACTTGATGATCCATATCACGAGGAGGAGAAGATGGCTCCACCAGTGGTGAGGCAGGAGGCCCCACCAAGTACCAGCTTCAGAAGGAGCATTCAGACTCAGAGTGAACTTGATCTAAGAGAGAGTCAGTGGCTTAGAGAATTTCATTCAGAAAGTATTCCTCCTCAAAATTAGATGGGAGAGAGAGACATCTTCTAGGACTAACAAACATATGCCATGAGTTGAGGAGGCTAGATGTTATATTCATAGGATTCTAGGAGATGTGAGATATTCTGGGAGCATTCCCTTGTTTTAGTAGACTTTGTTTCGGTGAAAGAGGAGGAAGCCAATCACAAGGATTGGGATATGGAATTTTTCTTGGTTCCAAGACCAAAAGGGAAGTCAATGGTGACTTCCAAGTTGATCTACAAGATCAAGGATGTTGTTGATGGTAGTGTAGAAATGTACAAATCTTGATTTGTGGCCAAAGGATTTACCTAGGAAGAGGAAGAAGATTATGACGAGACACTTGCTCCAGTAGCTAGAACAACTGCACATTGAGAAACCACAAGATAAGTGAGAAGGAGTCCCATGTCTGTAGATTGAAGAAGGCTTTGTATGGGCTTAAATAAACATCCAAGGCATGATATGCCAGACAATTATTTTGATGAGATTGGGGATAGTTTCCCCTTGATATCAGACAACCTACTTCTTATAGGGGACGAGAAGATCACACATGAGTGCATGAGAGAGATCACTTTAGATTTCGAGATGAAGGATCTAGGTCTAATGCATTACTTCTAGGGATTGGAGGTGTGGCAGAGACTAGATGAGATTTTCCTTAGCCAAGGAAAAAATATTGTTTAGATCTTGCAAAGATTCAAGAATGTGGAATGCAAGTCCATGGACACACCTATGACAATAAATCTGAAGCTTCTGAGTGATTCATCTTCATATTTGGTGGATCCCACGATGTACAAACAACTAATTTGATCCTTGATGTACCTGGTTAAAACCAGACCATGCATATGCTTTGTAGTGAATGCCTTGAGTCAGTACATAGTTGAACCTAGACATGTACATTGGATGGGAGAAAAACAAATGTTGAGGTACATGTGTGGTATGATTGGATATGGATTGAGATATGTCTCGGGTGGAGATGTGAATCTGCGGGGATATACATACTCTGACTAGGAAGCAAATGCAATGAATTGGAAGAGAACATATGGATGATGCTTCGGTTTGGGACTAGGTATGATCTCATGGTTGAGTGGGAAGAATACATTAGTGGCACTCAGTACAACAGAGGTAGAGTCTATCACAGCTACTATGGCAAGCCGTGAAGCAGTGTGGATTCAAAATTTTCTTGCATGGATATTTGATCTAGAGTTGGAGCCAACTTTGATACATTGTGACAATAAAATTTGTGTGAGGATTTCACAGAACCCCATATTTCATGACGAGTCAAAGAACATAGAGATAAAATATCATTACATCTAAGACATGGTGCAGAAAAGAGCTATAGAGCTCCAGTACATATCCAGAGATGAACATATAACGAACATTCTCACCAAGCCTCTGTCTAGAGTGAAGTATGAGTACTTCAGAGACAAGCTTGGCGTGCCACAAAATGTCCACCCTCATTGAGAGGGAGGTGTGTTGTTTCTCTTCTTGCCAACTAACCCCTCTATCCAAGGGTTCCCTAGATTAGTCATGTGAGGTGACTGAGGGGTTAATACACTTTCAAGCCCGATGAGAGAAGAAACATCACACACATAGTCGTGAGGACTATGGGATTATCTTCGTGCTACTAGATGCGACTATGACTATGGATTATGGCATGGTAGTAGCTATGTGCTACTAGCTGATTGCTACATAGTTATAAAGACCATCGACTATGACTATGGATGATGAAACGGTAGTAGTTGTGTGCTACTAGATGATTGTTGCATAGTCATAGGGACTACAAACTATGATTATGGTTGATGGCATGGTAGTAGATGTGTGCTACTAGTTGATTGTTGCATAATCATAGAGAATGTTGAACTGCATGGTGGTAGATTTTGTAGCTACCAGATGATTGCAGGATATGACTATGGTTGATGACATGGTAGTAGTTGTGTGCTACTAGTTGATTGTTGCATAGTCATAGAGTTTGTAACTATGGTTGATGGCATGGTAGTAGCTGTGTGCTACTAGTTGATTGTTTCATAGTCATAGAGTTTGTGACTATGGTTGATGGCATGGTAGTAGCTATGTGCTACTAGTTGATTGCTGCATAGTCACATAGATCATAACTATGGATGATGGCATGGTAGTAGCTTAGTGCTACTAGTTGAATTTTGCATAGTTATGGAGACTATTGGACTGCATGGTAGTAGTCTTACGACTACTATTGGATTTTAGATCATGGCTATGGATAATGGCATGGCAATAACTTAGTGCTACTAGTTGATTGATGCATAGTCATGAGAGACTACTAGATAGCATGGTAGTAGCTTAGTGCTACTAGTTGAATTCTATGTAGTTGTGACAACATGGTGGTAGCTTTGTGCTACTAGTTGATTGCTGGAGAGCATTGTAGTAGTTGTGTGCTACTAGTTGATTGTCGTTGAGACTAACATACCACTTGGAAGTAGTTGTGTGCTACTATTTGATCGCAGCATAGTCAAAATGACTATGGCAGTAATTGTATACTACTAGACTACGACAATAGTTGTATACTATTGGATAATATGGGTAGTTGTGTGCTACTGGATGATTGTAGCATAGTCTTGGATACCGTGACATATGACTCGAGCTACCAATGGCATGGTAGTAGTTGTGTGCTACTAGTTGATTGCAGAGTAGTCAGTGGACTACTGGATGAAGACATCGTGGAAAGATACCTCCCTAGCTAAGAGGGAGTGTTGATGTTTTGGTAGCTGTGAGAGGTATTTTTCTCCTAAATTTTTTTTATTAGAGAAGAAGAAGATTCCAAGAAGCCAAAAGAAGACCATTGAACTGTTGAAGAAAACTTCGGAAAAGAATAAAGTAAAATAGAAGACCACAAAAGAGAAGTCATCCCACAGGAAATAATAATAAAGTGAAAATGTAATTTCCAGGAAGAGAAGTTGGCCCACAGAAATAATAAAGACCCATAATAATAAGTTGGCCCAGACAAGAGCCCAGATTAGTATAAATACAAGTCTGGGTTAGTTCATTTGTAAAGACACACAGTTCTCCTTCTGCAATGTGCACTAGGCAGTTGCAGTTGTAGCTACAACTACAATTTTTCTATTTTTAGTTTCTAGTTCTCTTGGAGAGTGCACCCCACTTGGGGAAGGATATTCTTGGTGGTTCTTGGTGATCTCTCTTGTGCGCTACCTCTGGAAGAGTTGCACTCAGGTTGTGTGGTGCTTCCCAGTTTTTTCATGCTAGTTGCGTTTGCAGTTATAGTAGCAGTTGCAGTTATAGTAGCAACTACAACCACGATTACTAGTTGTGCCAGTTCTATGGTGTGCTAGTGATGTGCCTATCTTGCGCTAGTTCTGTGGTGAATTAGTTGTATACCCCCGCTAGGTTTTTACAAGAATAAGAGATAAGTATTTGGTTCTTCATTGTTGGTCTTCTCTTGTGATTAGAGCCTACTCATGATTGTATTAGAATATTCTCTATAAGAATAGTTGGCTTGGTTTTCCCCCGAGTTTGGAGGTTTCCCAAGATAAATCTTTGTGTCCTCTTGTGCTTGTTTATTTTATTCTTATATATTTCAGTATATGATTATTGAATGTTAACATAAGCTAAAAATGATATGGTAAATCTAATGTTAACAAAACTAATGAAAATCTAACAATTTTTGGAGAACCTTGTGGAAGAAACTGGGTACTAATATAAGTTTTAGCTCATCCTATCACCCATAAAATGATGGGAAAACATAAGTAGTGAATAGGAGTTTAGGGAATATTTTGAGGAGTCTTGTGCATGAAAATCCTAAACAATGGGACTAGATGCTTGCTCATGTTGAATTTGCATATAATGACTCACCAAATAGAAGCACATGAACAAGTCCATTCTAGATTGTGTATGGAATGCATCTAAGAGGTGTATATGAACTATGGAATTTGGGAAAATGGGAATTAAGAAGTGATGACGGTGAGGATTTTGCAGTTAGCATGCAGGAGCAACAAGAAAGTGTTAAGCAAAGGTTGCATGAGAGGAGTGGTAAATATAAACAGAGGGTAGATATGAAAAGAAGAAAAGTGGAATTTCAAGTTGATGATTTGGTCATGGAATACTTGAGGAAAGAGAGGTTTCTAGTGGGGACTTACACCAAATTAAAGCTGAAAAAGATTGGGCCTTGCAGGATATTGAGGAAATTTTTTGCTAATGCATATGAGAATGAACTTCTAATTGGTATTGGAATTTCTCCAATCTTCAATGTGACAAATTTGTATCCCTTTAAGGAAACACAAGGTGTTTCAACATATAAGTTTGTAGGTGATGAAGATAAAACCATTGAATGGAAGGAACAATTACCTAAGGCTATTTAGAAAGAGATTGAAGCAGTATTGGATAAGAAAGTGGCAAGAAGAACTAGAGGTAAAGACTACTTCCAATATTTGATTAAGTGGAAGAATCAACCAAAGGAAGATGCTACTTGGATGACAAAAACAACATTTTTCGAGTATGACATAAATGTTGAAGATCTCTTGAACAATGCTTTTCTTCCCCGTGAGTCTGATGCAGGAGCATCTGCCAAGTGAAAATTTTAGATTGACCCTAGTAGTCGTAAAACATTTATCAAAGGAGTTGGTTCCCTAATTTTTTTTTTTTTTTGTAATAACTAGATATTTTTTTTTGTAAGAGCTCTGAGTTTATATTGATTATAGATATAATATGAAAGGGTTAGCAACTGTGGAAAGTGTTGAAATCATGTGTTTGCAAAAGCTCGAGAGGATGACAAGGAAAAAAGAATGAATGTTTAATTTCATTCCTTCAGTTATTGAATAAAGATTGTGTTTGAGAAATAATACACTCCATATGTGTGCTTGTCAAATTCTGTGTGTAATTTGTGATTAAAAGTGCAGGTGGTCACGATCGTAGAGATCAAACACGGAATCGAAGTTCAGCTGTGAAAAATCCATGAAGTTGCAGAGGTTAAAAATCAACGATCAAGATTATATCTGGGAGAGGAGCTCGCCAGATCGATGGTTCTGTTCGATCGTCCATCGTACCTGAAAGATAAAGTTGTATGTGCCTTCAGATCTTTACATCGAAGTCTTTTAACTCCTGTTCAATTCCCATTCTGAGTTAGCAACTCTGAGAACAAGATCTAGCAGATCTTCATGATAGAATTATCATCCACCTGATTGGCTTGTCGAGTAAGATCCACCATTCATCAGTGTCAACTATCGGAAATTCATTCCTCATTTGAATCCGACACAACATTCCGGCGACAAATCTGAGTCATCCATCGTACATATATAGGAGTGATCTACACCGTCCATTAGAGACTAAAAAAAATATTCCAGTCCATCCGTCAGAGTAGTCTTTTCGGAGCTTGGTTCAACACACTAGCGAAAATGGTATCGACAAGGGGTATTGAGGAATATTTTCCCATAGTTTCGTTTGCATACGATAGACCTTGATTTTCCTTTCAATGACAATCGACAATCACGATTCGAAGCTGTTCAGAGCCGGAAGAAGACTTTTCAGAGTATTAAATCTGACCATCCAAGGTTGCACCCTGAATATTGTTGCAAGGTAAATATCCGACTGTCCACTCATGGAATAGAAAGACGACTTGGGATATTTTCACTCTGGAAATATCCTCGAGGTTTAAACTTGTGAAATTTTTCAAAGTAATAAGCCTGTGGTTCTGGTGTTGGTTTCTTGGAAAGAAAATGGGCTTAGTGTCAAAAGAGCCCACGTATTTCGCCACAAACTTCAGCTATGAACAACATTGTTGTATGAAAGAGCGAAGACAAAGATTCGATCCAAGGGGAAAATTCACTAACATAGTAACAAACATAAATCTATTTACTTAATGTGGGTATTATAGCCGTAAATCCATCAGGTTCAAGTTCAAGAAGTGGGATATCTGGGTCATATTGTATTTCATAAAGGTGTCAAAGTGGACCCTAACAAAATTAAAGCTAGGATGGAATGACCAATTCTGAAAACCTTGAAGAATATTATAGGATTCTTAATATTGAGATGATATTTTCACAAGTTTGTCAAGAATTATAGTTAAATAACAACACCTCTAACAACAATATTAAAAAAGGAGGTATTTTCTTAGATTCAAGAAGCAAACAAAGATTTTGAAAATATTAAGGAGGCCACGTCTGACTTCACAAAAACCTTTATTATGGAATGTGATGCCTCGGGACATGACATTGGTGCAATTTTAATGCAAGAAGGAAGGCCCCTTTCCTTTGAAAGTTGCCAGCTTAACTAAAATAACTTATCCAAACCCATTTATGAAAAGGAGATGTTAGCAATATTATATGCAATTAAGAAATGACGCTCTTACCTAATAGGAAGACACTTCAAGGTAAAAAAAAATCATGATATTTTTAAGTACTTATTGGAAAAACAATCATCTTTAGAAGAGTGACAAAAATGGGTTACAAAGATTATGGTTTATGACTTTGAAATTATCTACATAAAAGGAAAAAAAAATATGGTAGTAGATGCACTTTCAAGGAAAGAAGAAGACACAGAGGGTTTACTGTGCATTGTTTCGTTTCACAATTTGATTGGGTGGAAGAATCAAGGATAGAATGGAAGCAAGATCAAAAGGTATGAAAGATCATTCAACAAATACAAGAGGAGCCAAGTGCATTAGATAAATTTGTGTGGAGTAATGATTTGTTGTGGTATCAAGATCACTTATATTTATGTAAGAATTCCCAACTCAAAAAGAAGGTTCTTTTCGAATCACACTCTTCTCCTATAGGAGGATATTCAGGGTTCTTGGAAACATACCATAGGATCAAGGAATTTTTCTGGGAAGGTCTTAAAATTGATGTTCAAAAGTTTGTGTCTGAATGTGTGGTTTTCCAATATAAGAAGGGAGAGACAATAAAAACCCCAGGTCTCCTACAACCATTAACTATACCAAGTCAATGTTGGGAAGAGTTTTCAATGGATTTTATTACAGGTCTACCCAAGTTTGAAGGAAATAATTTCATCGTGGTAGTAGTGGATCGACTCACCAA
>SNQJ01S0105524.1:28731-39243 GCA_010110895.2 Picea sitchensis
ATATATAGGAGTGATCTACACCGTCCATTAGAGACTAAAAAAAATATTCCAGTCCATCCGTCAGAGTAGTCTTTTCGGAGCTTGGTTCAACACACTAGCGAAAATGGTATCGACAAGGGGTATTGAGGAATATTTTCCCATAGTTTCGTTTGCATACGATAGACCTTGATTTTCCTTTCAATGACAATCGACAATCACGATTCGAAGCTGTTCAGAGCCGGAAGAAGACTTTTCAGAGTATTAAATCTGACCATCCAAGGTTGCACCCTGAATATTGTTGCAAGGTAAATATCCGACTGTCCACTCATGGAATAGAAAGACGACTTGGGATATTTTCACTCTGGAAATATCCTCGAGGTTTAAACTTGTGAAATTTTTCAAAGTAATAAGCCTGTGGTTCTGGTGTTGGTTTCTTGGAAAGAAAATGGGCTTAGTGTCAAAAGAGCCCACGTATTTCGCCACAAACTTCAGCTATGAACAACATTGTTGTATGAAAGAGCGAAGACAAAGATTCGATCCAAGGGGAAAATTCACTAACATAGTAACAAACATAAATCTATTTACTTAATGTGGGTATTATAGCCGTAAATCCATCAGGTTCAAGTTCAAGAAGTGGGATATCTGGGTCATATTGTATTTCATAAAGGTGTCAAAGTGGACCCTAACAAAATTAAAGCTAGGATGGAATGACCAATTCTGAAAACCTTGAAGAATATTATAGGATTCTTAATATTGAGATGATATTTTCACAAGTTTGTCAAGAATTATAGTTAAATAACAACACCTCTAACAACAATATTAAAAAAGGAGGTATTTTCTTAGATTCAAGAAGCAAACAAAGATTTTGAAAATATTAAGGAGGCCACGTCTGACTTCACAAAAACCTTTATTATGGAATGTGATGCCTCGGGACATGACATTGGTGCAATTTTAATGCAAGAAGGAAGGCCCCTTTCCTTTGAAAGTTGCCAGCTTAACTAAAATAACTTATCCAAACCCATTTATGAAAAGGAGATGTTAGCAATATTATATGCAATTAAGAAATGACGCTCTTACCTAATAGGAAGACACTTCAAGGTAAAAAAAAATCATGATATTTTTAAGTACTTATTGGAAAAACAATCATCTTTAGAAGAGTGACAAAAATGGGTTACAAAGATTATGGTTTATGACTTTGAAATTATCTACATAAAAGGAAAAAAAAATATGGTAGTAGATGCACTTTCAAGGAAAGAAGAAGACACAGAGGGTTTACTGTGCATTGTTTCGTTTCACAATTTGATTGGGTGGAAGAATCAAGGATAGAATGGAAGCAAGATCAAAAGGTATGAAAGATCATTCAACAAATACAAGAGGAGCCAAGTGCATTAGATAAATTTGTGTGGAGTAATGATTTGTTGTGGTATCAAGATCACTTATATTTATGTAAGAATTCCCAACTCAAAAAGAAGGTTCTTTTCGAATCACACTCTTCTCCTATAGGAGGATATTCAGGGTTCTTGGAAACATACCATAGGATCAAGGAATTTTTCTGGGAAGGTCTTAAAATTGATGTTCAAAAGTTTGTGTCTGAATGTGTGGTTTTCCAATATAAGAAGGGAGAGACAATAAAAACCCCAGGTCTCCTACAACCATTAACTATACCAAGTCAATGTTGGGAAGAGTTTTCAATGGATTTTATTACAGGTCTACCCAAGTTTGAAGGAAATAATTTCATCGTGGTAGTAGTGGATCGACTCACCAATATGCCCATTTTTTCTCCCTTTTTTTTTCCTTTTCAAACAAGTACATTAGTCACAACATTCATGGAAACAATTTAGAAGCTACATGGAATCCATAATATTGTTGTAAGTGATAGAGATCCATTTTTCACTGGAAATTTTTGGACTGAATTATTTTCTTGTTTGGGTACTCAATAGGCTCCTAGCTCCTCTTCCCATCCTCAATCCAATGGGAAAAATGAGATTGTGAATACATTTCTAAAAGGGTATCTTCACTTCTTTGAATCTAATAAACAAACACAATGTGTCAAGTGGTTACTCTTGGAAGAATGGTGGTACAACAAATCTTTACATACTTCATAAAAAATGTCCCCATTTATGACACTTTATGGATATCATCCTCCATCTATCACGTCACCCTTGAAAGGGAAAGAAAAGGTTCAAGCAGTGGAGGACCACATAGGGAAAGTGAAGGTTCGGAGTAATGCATGTCCCCTAGGTGGTAAGTAGTTTTTGGAGGCCAAGGGACATTTTAATCAGTGGCAAGTTATGCCTCCATAATTGATCTCAACCATTGATATGCGATCTCGTATAGGGAACATGTGCACTAGTGGATGAAGGGTTAGAGATGTGACCCCCCCCCTTCACATCATCCAACAATAACATGATAGGCAGAGGATGAAGACAGAGCAGGGACACTTTTCACATCCATAAATGAAAGTATGCCAAGTGGTGGAAAAGGACAATCGAGTACAATTTCGTGGCCCAAAATTAAATAATAATATTAATGAAGTTAAGAAAATTAAGAGGAAACATGTAAGAGGGGACATAGAGACCTAAGATGCCAAGTAAGAGGAAAGGTAGATGACATGGCTACATCAAAGGTTGATAGGTGGACACTAGTATCACATCATTATCCATGTGTCATGCCATGTAGGTAAGGATCCCACATCAATAAAAAAAAATATTTAGAAAGAATTCAAGTTTGGAGCATGATTTTTTTTTAACCATAATAGGAGCATGAAAGATGAAAATCGAGTGAAATTTCAGGGGTAGGTCCAATGATGAGGGCCATAAAAGTACCAATGAGGTTCATTGGCTTATTTTGTTTCATAATTCCAAAAAATGGAAATTAATGGTTTTTAATGAACAAGGTGGTACTCACTAACAGAGGCCATATTGTTGATGAAATCTAAACATTAATGGATAGGAGCAGACATGAAGAAATATTGTGGAGCATTTGGCCAAATTCGAAAAGGTTTGGAATGGAGATGCATAAAACAAGCCAACAACCACTATTCCAGGAGACTTTTTGAAGATTTTTGAATTCTTTAGAGGAAAAGGGACCCAAGATCACCAATTGGGAAAAATTATCCTAATTGACATTTGATGATATTAACAATCAAGACAACTTTGTCTTATTAAAAGTTTTCTAGTTTTTCTTTGTTTGAGAGAGTTGTTTTGGCTAAAAATTCCAAGTATAGAGAAAGTGAAAAAATGACAAATTTGACAATTTCAAATTATTGCAAAATTTGATTGGAGCATGAGATCACTAATCTAGAAGTTTCCATGTACTCACCATCATAAATATTATTTGCACTTGCACAAAATTTTTCTTGGTTCTCTCTATATTTTCTTCTATAGGTGTGCTGGGTTCCTTTTGTCATGAGGGTGAGCAAAAAGAGGTCCCTTAAATATCTAGTTAGGTTATCCAGAAATCACATCCGAGAGTTGGTTGGTTAGTGGATCAACTAACATACATAAACAATAAATAAAAAACAATGAAACAAATCTAAACTAAGCAAGTAATAACTCAAAATGAATGCACAAAGAAAACACAAGAGATATATACCAAGTAAATTGATCTTCGAATTGATACTCCTTGGAGAAATATGAGAACTTATGAATCCCCTCTGCCTCCTTGGGAAGACTCTTGAGTCCCCAAGTACAAAGTATTCTTTCTACTATCAATGAATACCAAAGGAAAATGGTGAAGAAAATAGTGGTGGACTACTCAAGAGGAGAGAGTCTCAACACTTTCTATGGATCATATCAGCTAGCTACTCAGAATTTGCAAGATACTTTCCAAGAGCTCAAACATGCTTTTTGTAGAGAAGGTTCTTCGGTGAATGATGAGACAATAGATGAGGAATGGAAAGATGACGAAGAGTGTCACCCACCTACTACAGAAGAGGATATCAATGATGAAGATCTAGATCAGACATTGGTCTCCATTGTCCTTCTTGACAAAGATGAAGTCTTTCAGTGTTTCTTTCTTCCTGCACACAAAGACAAAGAGATGGTAATTTTTAGTCACACCGATGGTCTTATGAAAGAAAACTTGGATATGGTTGATGAGCATATAGACATTTTCATACAGAATGGGAGATGCACATGGCATTTTGGTCATTTCATTTTTGATAGAGACCCCATTTACGACATTGAGGGTATCTCTCAAGCAAGAGGGGTTGAGTTGTCATCTTCATAAGACTGGTATTCATGCGTATATGATTTAGATGTTTGGCAGCCTGATGATGATATGGTTCCATATTTTTTCGATCCATTCGAGGGTGAATCGTCACAACATTTTCAGGGTGATTTTTAGTCATCCCTTGGGAGTTGTGATACAGATCCTTTTGGGGATGCAAAATTGTTCTATGAGGAATTTCATCCACCTTCCAATTTTAGACGAACACTAGGATGTGGCCATCCCAGAGGAAATAAAGGCTCACTCTACAAAGCAAAAGTATTTTCATCTTGGGGATTTTTACGAAGATTCACAGATGAAGAGGCAACATTTTTCTAGACCTGGGATTGTCCCTTACCTCATTTCTTATTCTCATGGAAATCATGCGGAATTCTTGGGATCTATCATGCCTTCTCAGTATTTAGGAAGCAATGATCATGATAATGGGAATAAATATGAGCCATCGTCTACATATGGTATTCCTCTTCAGATATAATTGATCAAGCTTGTGACTATCCTTTCAAGCATGATTTCTGGGATGATGAGAATTACGACTGCTCTTTTCAACAAGATTTTATCCCTCCCACCCATCTCCATGAGTTTCATTTCATTTCATGATTATATGTTTATTTATTCTCATGATTATTATGTGCTCAACTTATCCTTTTTGTATTGCATGATTAAGAACATGGGGAGATACCTTGATGAAATGATGAACAAATGGTTGCACTGGTTGTATGACTTCACTTGACATCACCTATCACCTGATCTTCAGGGCCCCATGTCCCCAGGTAAGAAAGTAGGTCATTTTGATTTCTTTCATTTGCATCTCAATTTCTCATGGTAGTTCAGTTGCATCTCATTTTTCATTTTTCTCTACTTTCATTTTTCTTTCATCATATTACATGTTTAGTTTAGAATTTTTTGAAAAAATGATAAAAATTCTTTAATAGATTAGTTGTATTTTTGAAGTTTTTTTAGATTATATATATATGGACTAAGGGTGATAGAACCACCCTATATTTTATATTTTTATGTTTCAGTGTAGGCACAGGTCCACCAAGAGATGCTATAGTTCTCATGCACTCTACGATGAATACATCTCCCCAAGTAGTAGCCAGATGTTATCCCTAGTTCCTAGGAATAACTAACGAGATGATGTCATGAGGCCCTTAGATTGCAGACATGGAGTACCGAGATATAACTTGACCAATAGTTTCCACTTGCACATACATAGACCCACCTTGCCACCACAGTTCCAGGTTCATCATGAGGGTATCCACCACATCAGCTTGCTTTCGAAAGACATTGAGTCTTTCTCCATGAGGTACAAGCCAAGTATTATGGTGAGTGTCATTTCAATATTTGAAGCATTTGAGTTTGTTTAATTTTAAACTGTTTTTGATTATGTAACGTTTGCTTGGAAATTATGTTATTTTCCTTGTTTCACCTTGGTGGTTGACACTGCAACCTAGTAAGTGGGTCACCCTTAGGGATAGGTTTTCTACTGGGAGGTCCTCTTGTGATCTAGGTGGATATTGGTGGCCACTCGCCTATTCCACTTGGACCCCCACCATTGTTTCTTTCATTTTTTCAGTTTCCTTAATTGTAGCACAATTTACTTCTTTTGGCATTTTTTCGATTCGTGAACTTTCAGAGCCTTTTTGAGGCCCTAAACGATGTTTTTAGGGAGTTACTAGTCAAAGAACTTTTTCATGATATTTTGCAAAATCAATTGTAGTTCTCGGATAGATATTTCTAACGATGTATCATATGCGTCAAATGGAGATAGTATGCCAAAGTTACAACCTCGGGAAATTGATGTACCAATTTACCCCAACGGGGCCCATATTCTGGCGTTTCATCTCCTAGCATTAGGTTTTTTGGATGTTTAGGGTTTCCATTGTTTCTCAGTAATAAATATGCCTTAGAACCTCACTGAACACAGAGTTCGGAGGCCTGTAGCGACCACATTTCTTCTCAGAGATAAGCTACCGACGCCCTAGCTAGTTTATTTCTATTCTGTCTATAAACAAATTCCAGTTCTTTGATATTAATGAAATGAAGTGTTATTTCCAAATCATCTTTGTATTCATGATTATTTGTGTATTCTGTTGCGTTCCTGCATAAATTTCGATCAATGGTATTAGAGCGGTTTTCTCTTTCTCGATCCTTCTTTGCATGTCCCCAATGAGTTCAGGCCATAAGGAGTTAGGGCTTGATCTAGTTGAACCTTTGCAAGATCAACCTCGCAAACCTCGAAGACCGCCCATGGGGGATGAAAATAAAGATGAGGGAGCAGGAGATCCTATCAAAATATTTCTTGAGGAGGCCCTTTAAAAACAAAAGAATGTGATGATGGATAACTTCACCCAGATCCTTCAACGATTTCCCACTGGTGACACATCTGCATCCAACAACCACTCCAGATGTGAAACCCCTTTTAAGGTACAAGTAAAATTTGACATTCCCATATTTGATGGTCAAATAGATGCAGACACCATAGATAGATGGTTGAATCTATTAGAAGGATATTTCTCGTTTCATGACTTTTTCGACCGGAAGAAGATTATTTTTTCACTGCTCAAAGCCTCCTCCCATGTCAAGGACTGGTGGGAAACCCACTGTGAGAAAAAGGATGAGGAGGAACCCTCCATGTTCTCAGCCATACAACCTGCCAAGGCATGGCGGCTCAAGACAACCTTCCAAATCCGCAAGAAAATAACAACACCGCGAAGTCGAATAAGGAAACATGAAAGTGGTGTGAGTTCCAGAAGAGCTCCACTCACAACACAAGTGAGTGTTGGGCCAAACAGTCACTGGTGGCCGAGATGAGGGCTTCTGAATCATATGAATTCTCCGAAACTAAATCAGAACCCGAGAAGGGGAATGACAGAGGAAATAATATTATCAATGCAGAGCCCAATTCCATTGTTGCCACCACGAAGATCCAAAAGGAAGAACCAAAATATTGAGAGGAGGGGGAGCATCTCTTCCACTCCTAGATGTGGGTAAAGGGTTCCCCGCTACAGTTCATTATCGACAGCGGGAGGCAAAAGAACCTCATTTTAGTAGAGTTCGTGAAGTGGTTGGGCATATCGACCACAACACACCCACATCCGTACACCATCGGATGGCTACACCAAGGACGGGATCTCCGCGTCAACCAACAATGCTTCCTTCCCTACAGTATCAATCCCTTCACCGATGAGGTATTATGTGACATTTCTCCTCGTGATGTTTATGATGTATTATTAGGCCAACCATACTTGTGGAAGTGACATGTTATGTATGAGTCCTGACCTCACGCTGTTATTGTTACCTTGGGAAATAAGTTGTACAGGATACCAGAGGTACCACTGCCTGTCACTATCTCTTTGGTTATTGCAAGACATTGCAGTAAGCTCATTTCCAAAACTGAGAATTTTTTTTTCCTGATGATCCGCCCTTAGGGAAAGAAGAATACTGTGGCCACGACCTCCAGACAGGGCTCCTCCGCATGACAACAATGAATGGACAAGGTCGTGGAGGAGTAACGAGACATCTTCACCTCACCCGCAGGGGTGCCTCTGCACTGTCAGGTCAAGCACCCAATCGATTTGACCCCAGGTGCACTGCTACCCAATGGAATGATCCATCGGTGCTCTGTTCTGGAGAACGATGAAATCAAGCAACAAATTCAGGAGTTGCTGCAAAAAGGTCACATTCGGCCAAGTTCATTTCCATGTGGGATCCCGATCGTGTTGGTGTAGAAGAAGGATGGGACTTGGAGACTCTGTATTGACTATAGGGCACTGAACAAGATCACTGTCCAAAATAGGTACCCGATCCCACAGATTGATGACCTTTTGGACCAACTCAAAGGGGAGAAATATTTCAGCAAGATTGACTTGAAGTTCGGGTATCACCAGATACCAATCGAACTGTCCAATATGTGGAAGATTGCCTTCAAAGCCAAGGAGGGCCTTTTCTAATGGATGTTCATGCCTTTCGGGTTGACAAATGCTCCCAGAACCTTCATGAGGCTGATGGAAGACATCTTGTGGCCATTCACCAACTCATTTTTAGTAGTGTACTTGGATGACATCCTGATATTTAGCCAGACTTGGGAAGAGCACCTTCACCACATCCGACAGGTCCTCCAAACACTGCGGAAACACAAGTTGTGTGCCAATTTGGAGAAGTGCACTTTTGGAATGACCCAGGTTCAGTATCTGGGATACATTATTGATGAGAATGGGGTGCATGTGGATCCAACCAATATCCAAGTCATCTGGGATTGGCCAGCCCCGACCACTCTAACATATCTTCACAATTTTTTGGGTCTTGCTAATTGCTACCGCAGGTTCGTGTTGGGATTCTCTCATATCACTTGGCCTTTGAGTCAAGTCACCAAGGGAGGAGCGAAAGAAAAATTATTTTTGTCAGAATATCAACAGAAGGCATTTGCAGAATTGAAACATCTCCTCTGTTGCGTCCCAGTGGTCACATTACTAGACTTTCAACAACCATTTGAGATCGAGACATATGCCTCTAACTATGCTATTGGGGTAGTTCTTACTCAACAGGGGCATCTGATGGCATATCACAGTGTGACACTGTCCGACACAGTCTGAAAATATCCCACTTATGACAAATAAATGTATTCCATTGTGCAGGCTTGCTGACAGTGGAAGCATTACATTTTGGGGAAGGAAATGATCATCCACATAGACCACCAACCCTTTCAGAAGGGAAGTTACAAAAAAATCACCATCAGAAGTGGTCCACATATTTGCAACAATTTCATTTGAACATCAAGTACAAGAAGGGATACACCAATAATTTTGCAGACTGCCTCAGCCGACCACCGATCGTGGCGATAACCACTGTGCTCAACTCTTGTGGGCACGAGACTTCTGATTGGCCACTTCTCTACAAAAGCGATCTAGATTTCGGCCACACATACAAGACACTCTTGGAGGGTAACCGAGTTCCAAATTTTCACCTCCAGGATGCACTACTATGTCACCTGGGACACCTTTGTGTTCCTTCAAGTGAGTGTGCCAAGATTATTTGGGAAGCACACTATAGTCAGGTCATTGGGCATTTTGAGGTTGAGAAAACAGTGGTAGTACTGCAAAATTATTTCTATTGGCCAAACCTTCGACAAGATTTCTGGAAGTACATGAGATCCTGCACTGCCTGTGCCATTGCCAAACCAAACATCAAGAAGTAAGGCCTCTATACTCCGCTTCCTATCCCTAGTCGACCTTGGGAATCCATCTCCATGGATTACATGTCGGGCCTTCCTTCTACTAAGAATGGTAGCGAATGTGTTTTTTTGGTCGTCAATAGATTCTTGAAGATGACCATTATGGTGGCCTGCAAGAAGAATATCACAACAGAATCCACTGCTAAACTCTTCTTTGAACAAGTGTGGGTACATTTTAGGATCCCACAATCTATCATCTCATATCGGGACAACAGGTTCCCCAATACATTTTGGTCCATCCTCTGGTCAATGCTAGACACCAAACTCACCAAGTCCACAACTTTCCATCCCCAAACTGATGGCTAGATAGAGGTCGTCAACAGGATGATTGTACACATTTTGCGCATGTAAAACTCAAAGAGTCCACACACATGGGATGAGAGCCTCCCCTATGTACACCATAGCTATAACCGAGCCCTCCACAACTCAACCTACNTCCCATTGACGTAGCCATACCATTTGCAGCTACTCAGGTTGATTCAGCTCATGTCCAGTTTGAAGATGCTAAGGCAAACAAATTCATTGAGAACAATCAACACATTCTCCAATAGGATCATGACATATTGGATAGATCCAATGCTAAGTACAATTAGTGACATGATCAACATCGGGTGCAACACAACTTCCAAGTGGGTGATAAAGTGTGGCTACATTTGCAGAAGGAGCGCCTCGTTGGACTCCACCGCAAGCTTCGACTGCTCTGATATAGGCCATACACCATCACCAAGGCTGTAGGGGACAATGCCTTCGAGCTCAGTATCCCACCATTCCTTGGTTTGCACCTAGTTTTCAATGTGGACCGCCTTCGGCCTTACTTTCCACCTCTACTGGACACATCCGACATGGAAGAACAACTCAAACCAATAGAGTTAAACCCAGATTGCATGGAACAAGCCAAAAATGATCGAATTATGGAAACACAGATCAAGAACACCCGCCAGTAGAGGATCCAACTATATCGAGTTGTCAAATCAGGCCAACCCCTTCACCAGGGCAAGTGGCTCACCAGGGACCAAGTTCAACAGAAGTTTCCTCATCTCATGGAGGAACTCAACGCAATGGGGACCATT
>SNQJ01S0105524.1:45507-68702 GCA_010110895.2 Picea sitchensis
TGTGAAAGAGTCACTGTCATCATCAGACTACTCCAAATCCTCATCATCACTATCATAGTGCACCTCAATGATATGCTTCTTACCCTTACCCCTACACCTATGATCTGGTTCCCAAGGCACCTTGCAACAGTAGCAAAGTTGCATGCTCCTAATGGGTGTGGGGTTTCTCTGTGCTTCCCTCCATATAGCTTCTCTGGCTCTAATTCCCTCTACTATGCTGGTCCAATATGTCACCTCATCTTCGCTCCAACTGGGTTTTTTCATGGATATAAACTTTTGGAGCATTATTAGAGGCCCAAGTCTCTCACAAAGTGCATGATATTCTCTTTCACAAATCATAGCTTCTCCAACAAAATCTATAGACCCCATCTTTCCTTATGGAATATCCCTCAGGCTGGCATGAGTCTAAGCTCTGATACCACTGTAATGATCCCAAGCCATTATGAAAGGATCATCACGGTTTTGGTGTCTTTTTAAAACTTTTACTGGTTGTGGTATTTCGTCAAACACTTTGCTGATCTATTTGTTTAGGCGTGTTTACTTGCTGAATGGCCTCTTGATTTCGGCCTTAGGGTTTACTGATGTGTTTATATGAATTTTGCAGCAAATAACAAGAAGAAACAACCATGGAACATACCTCAACCATATGCAATATGATAGACAAGCCAAAACATCTCAACTGCTTTTATTCATGAAAATAGAGAAACCTGCTACAATGAAGATGCCGATCTGGAATGCTCAACAGATGGCCAAGAAGATAGAAAATAGAGCTGCTACAAAATTCTCCCGACAATACAAAATAAGCCTCTGAAGGATGGATAAGAGATGAAGACCAATGCCAAGTAGATCTGGGCCAAGTGCCAAACCCCCACTGGAAGATACCACGTCCTGTTAGAATGCTGAAACTCCTCCACAATTCGGCCCTGGTGCCAAAGATGTCCAATCACCTCAAGAAAGATGCCAAACAGTAGATCAGGTGATGGCAAGAACAACCCAGGTGCCCGAATCTCCAATATCCCTCTCAAAGCCTGCAGATCTAAACCTCCTCCAATGTATGGTGCGCCCCACTGGATGACTGAAACCCTAATAATTCGATATCTCTCCTAGAGACCACCAATAGCTCCACCAATCCACTAGAATGATAGATCGAGGCACGACAATGAAAACCCAAGTTCTCATATCATCAAAATACCTGCTAGATCCTTAGATCTAGCTACCCTCCAAATAATGGTGCGCCCTCCTCTTGGGAAATCGTCCCACTGTCAATACAAATAATCCTACCACTGAAAGACTCTGGAAAACCACCAAGAATGATGCCAGGACACTTGCAAGGAAAACCCAATACCTGGAATTCCCTAAATCACTTCTCCTCAGCTAGACTGAATCCTCCCTCAATGGATGGTGTGCCCCTCTTGCTGGAAACCCTCAACTGGTGCACCCTCTCTCTATCTGCACATGAAACTGATGTAGAATTTCACTGCAACTGAGTATATCTAGAACTAGAATGGTGTGGGAGAATATTGCATCTCCGAGACCAAGCTTGGGACAAGGTAGGTGGAATTTTTCACCACCGAATCGTCCTCTAGGTTTTGTTAAGTCAAAACCCTCAAAACCCCCAATGTTGGGCTCACTAGCTAGAAGCCAGATATCAAAATAAGATCATACATGAATGATGAGTAGAGGCCCTTGCCTTCCTTTTATACTTTTTTGGTTCACCTTGTCCCTCCAAAATGACTTTCATTTTATTAATATTTAATTAATTAATTAACCTTTTTACCTCTGAGATGCTCCTTATCTCTCCTTGTGGCTTCCCTGGCCACTGAAAGTCACTTCTAGCCATCCCATCCTGTAGTGTTTCTCCTTCTGATTCCAATGAGCTATTACACTGAGAGGTTCCTCCAAGTAATGTGCCCAAAATGACCTCTTTAGTGATTTCAATTAACTTATAGCTCAAAATAGTCAAAATCATGGAAATCGTCGAAATGCAACAAAACCAAAGCCAACCTATGTGGAATGGCTCATAATGATGGAATATGATGATCAATGCAATTTGGACCCCACAATGCCTCCCAAATACCCCTATACTCACTATAACATCCATCTGGCTACTCTGGTCATCATAAATCTCTGCACTGTGATGATGTCCCAAAGTGGGGACATTACATTGTACTCAGCCCTCATGCTCTGAATAAATATGGGGAGTGACTCTCACACCAAACCTCTTACATGAATTCAATGATTGGTCTCTAGAACACTCAACAACTAATGGAGGGTTCATGACAAGGATAATTTAGAGAAAAATAGGAAATGGGTTCTGGTTTAATAGATATGGGTAAATCTCCCCCTTGGATCCCTACCCTCTCTTATGGATACTTAGCCCCAAACATCCGTCCATGTCCATCTGTAAATGGCGATACATTTTATTCATTATATTTGAATTAACATCATTTACATATTGTCTCTCAGCCATACATCACATTTACAATATACATTTCTTGGCTCTCGACCACATGCTATATTTACAATACACACTGCTAGTTTGGGGTTTGAAAATGGGGATGTTTCATTATTCTATACGAATTTGGCCCTGTAGCTTTTGAAACACATCCTTAAAGTCCTCATCTTCTGTGTATGCCTCTCTGTATGTATCATGGTAAAAGGATCCATTTGCATAAAATTTACCAAAGTTGTAATCTTGGATGTGGTTGGGCTTGAAAGCATGTACTCTTCCAACCTGTTTGTGCTACCCTTATTATACTTAATGACTAGATGAATCTGACGTAAAAATACCATCCACTTGTAATGTCTAGTTTGTTATAGCTTACTCTGGGCCTGTAAATACTATAGTAGCATGTGATTTATGTGGATTATGGTCTCCTTTCCCATAAGATAGTGCTTCCACTTCTTTACATCTTGAACCAGGGAATATAGTTCCTTGTCATAGGTGAGGTATTTGAGAACTACCCCATGAAACATTCCAAAATAATAGCATACAATCCTTCCTCCTTGTATGAAAAATACTCCCATTTCGTACCCACTTGCATTTGTCTGCCCTTCAAAAGGATTTTGAAATTTTGGTAATGTGAGAATGGGTACTTGATTGGTGTTTATTTTTATCTCATCGAAATACTTTTGTTGATTTTTTCCCTACTAGAAAATATTACGACTCATTGTTATGGCATGGAGTGGTGCAACTAATACTGAAAATGAAGATATAAACTTCCACAAGTATTGTGCTACCCCAACAAGTCTCCTAACTTCAATGACAATTTTAGGAACTGGCCATTTCATGATGACCTTCATCTTTGTAGGATCTATCTTGAGTTCCCATCCACTGATCACATACCACAAATACATCAATGAATACTGAAAAAAATCTCATTTCTTGAGGTTATCTAATAGTTGGTTCTTTTTCAGGGTCTCTAACAACTGCATAAGATGTGATATGTGCTTTTCCTAGGTAGATCTATAAACCAATATATCATCCAAATATACTACAACAAATAAAACTAAATATGGGTCTAATAAATCATTCCTCAGTATCAGAAATGTAGCTGGTGTATTATATAAGACAAATGGCATGACCAACCATTCATACAGACCTTGCCTTGTCTTGAAAGAATTCTTCTAGGTGTCTTATTTTTTGAAATGTACCTAGTAGTATCTTGATTTCAGATCTAACTTGGTGAAGTACTTGGCATGTTGCAATTGGTATAACAAATCATCAATCATAGGTAGAGGGTACTGATTCTTGAGTGTAATAGTTTAAATATTAGTAAAATCAATATACATCTACCAAGTCTCATCCTTCTTGGGTACTATAATGATAGGTGACCCACAAGGTGATGTGGTCGGTCAAATCACTCCCCACTCTAGAAGATGCTGCAATTGTTTCTTCACTACAATTGGTTCTAGAATAGACTATTTATATATCCCAATGTTCAACAATAGGGAGTCTATAAAGATCTATCTTTCATTCTCCACTTCCCCCTTGGGTGGTATCCCTTTAGGCTCGTAGAACACTCCTTTGTATGCCTATAGAAATTCCTCCAATTGATGTTTCTTCTCTTTAGTACAATCCTCTAGGGATGCCTTTACTCTTATCAACTAATAATCATAATGATTTTCTCTTAAAAAAAGTAAAACACATTTCTTAATGGAACTAATCATCTTTTTGGCTTGGTTGGCATTCACCAATGAGATATCCAATTTACCTTTTTGTGCATTGATTATGTAGGAATTCCCTTCCTTGATAAAAAAAGTACTCATTGGCTCTTCGCATGAATATTGGATCCATCATATATATGTAGGGGCTCCCAAACAATACATCACACACATCCAGGGGTACTACATCCAACACCACTTCATTGATAAATTATGCACTTACAACAAATTTAATCTTACATTGTTTCCTTAACTTGATATTTACATCCTTATTTACCCAATCCAATGGATAGGGGATAGGATGATTGTGAACCACCAATCAAAGATTGATGAATAGACCACTATAATGATATTATCCCATGAACCAGAGTCAAACAAAGCATTTATATTGGTCTTCTTAACCTCAATCTTGATGTGGAAGAGTTTGGTCATATCCTTCTCTTCCTGGTGATGAAGGCTACTCAGATTCACCTCCTTCTGCAATGTTGTTCAGTAAAAATTCTCGTCCACATTGGAGCTTCTTTCGACCTAATTTCGCAAATTCATTTCCATAAGATTCTTTTTCTTTTCATCTTTCTTGTGGTTCTTCATGTTCATCTATGGATGTAGTTTCCAACACTTTTCTTGAATGTGACCATCAATATTGCAATGATTACAATGGTTGTCAGGATCTTTTCAATGATGTGCAATGGCTATTGTCTTCTTATCCTCCCCCCCATTCCACTTCTTCGTCCCCTCCTTAGAAGCTTCTTGGTGCTCTTTCTTCTTGGAATCGCTTGGATACCCTTTCTTGTGGCCTACATTTTCTAGGTATTGTGCCTATACACATGCCTCGTCCACTGTCTTTGGATTCAAAACAATCACTTGATTTCATAGATGACTATGTAGACCCACCTTATACTTGAGGAGTACATATGGGTTATTGGTAGAGATACCAAGCATGATGGACATATTTTTGAACTTGGTTGTGTACTCCTGTACACTTTGCCCCCGCCTTTTCCTGAAGTAATGCCAATGGATCCATTGATACTCTATATACCCAATATGATAGAACTGGGAATTAATGAGAGTTTTGAAATTATCGCACTTAGTTACTGGTGGATGACCATCTTGTTGATGATTATAGCTGCACGAGACATTCTCCAGGACATAGACTGAGTGATTTCGCCTGTGAGAGAGCCCATGAGTTGGGTGTGCCCATGAGATGGGTGTGTCGTTCCTCTTTGATATGGATATGGAACACTGTGTCCCTTGCGTAGGGAAGATGCCCATGATATGGGTGTGTTGTTTCTCTCTGATATGGAGATGGAATACTATGTGCCCCTGTGTAGGGAATATTCCCATGAGATGGGCATGTCATTTGAGATGAAACAATGTGTACCCCTATGAGGGGTGAAGGAGCCCATATGATGGGTTTACTGTTCTCCTCTGTGCAGAGAGTTCATACAATGTGGTACTCTAGATGATTCTCCTATGAGAATCAGTGAGATAGAGATCTGTTGAGTAGGACGTCCCTGTGGTTGAGCACAGGTGGACGTGATCCTAGTGGTTGAGCACTAGTGAGTGTGTGTCCATATGATTCTCTTGTGAGACTGAGTGAGATAGATATCTGTTGATTTGGACATCCTTGTGGCTGAGCATAGGTGGATGTGCCCCTAGTGGATGAGCACTAGTGGGTGTGTGATATCCCTTGATATATTTTCTAAGAGTTATATTTTCATGTAACCCTAATTGTGATGTAAAGGGTATAGGTCGGCCCCACCATAAAGTGAAAGATAATTAATGTAAAAGATAATTAATATGGTAATTATTAATTATATTCTGAGTTATTGAGGTTAGATATGTTGTGCCAATAGAAACCACTTTTGATGTGTCCAGTCTAATATAAATAAAGGTGATTTCCCCATTGAGGAAACACAACATACATGTGATTTTGGAAATTTCAGCAAGTACAAGTTCTAGGGATGAAGTGCACACCTCTCTTGGGTGCTAGCCTTCTTGGTTTTTGAGAGCACCCTTTTGTGTGATAGGTATATGGTGTGGGAGATCTTTCTCTTCAAAATATAGAAAAGGATAGTTGGGTTTTCTTCCCTTGTTGAGAAGGGTTTCCCAATATACTTCTTGTGTTCTTGTTCATGTTATTTCTTCTTGTGATCTTGGTTATTGCAACAATTGTTAATGGTGTAGCTGCATTTCTCTATGGTTCAAGTAAATGATAAAATGAATCAAACCTCATTATTGAGCCTATCATAGTGAAAATTAAACATGGTTTCAGAGCTTAGGTCTTGAAGAACCCATTGCACAAGAATCTACCAGTCATCCTCTGACTTCTGCAGAACCATACGACCCTCCTAGGGTTTCTAGAAAATTCGTATGACCCTCCTTTTCTGAGGTATTTTATCACCTTAAACTTGGAAGTTGGGGAAAAAAATTGTATGGGAGTGTACAAACTCCATCAATGCACCTCAAACTAGCTTCATATTGCATTTCCGAGCATTTTGGATTTTTTGTCCCTAGAGTTTCTAGGGTTTCACAATTTTTTGCAGAAATTTCAGAATTAGGGTTTTTGCAACTGATTGAAGGAGATTCTCATCTCACCTGTGTTCTTCTAACTTTCAAGGCTTATTGTTGGCAGTCATAATCCCCAAAAAACCTAATGTTTCTAGCCTAGCCTAGTCGTTAGGTTTTCTATCCCAGTTGGCAAGGGTTTGTGAAGAATCTAAAATATGATGAACATAACTATGATGGGAGATAATCTTGATGGATCAAGAAAATACAGTTACTAGAATCCAAGACTTCAGAGAGATGAAGGCATCAAAGAAGAAGCCTTGTGATTAATCTCAACACTCTCAGGTATGGTTCCTACTAATGATGATACTTGGCTAATTGATAGTGGTGCCTCCAGGCATGATGCAACCCCCCTTCCTTCTCGGGGATTCTACGACCTCCCAAATACGCTCTTCAGACCTCCAATAGACCCTGAAAAAATAACTCACAAGTACCTTTGACGCTACATGCATGTTTGAATTACCCACAACCCTGCTCTCTGGCGCTTCTGGCAACACCAATTTACGAGTAATAGCTCCCATGTTAGACTCCTTCTCCAATGTGACCATAGTTGTGACCATGGGCTAGCTCCCTTTGCAACTTTGGCTTTGACGATTTTACAACCTCTTCCCTTGTTTCCTTCCGAAACACATTTCTGCCGAAACACACAGATCTATGCCGCGTTTCCTCCTAGATTCGACAGTCCAATGTTACTTCAGCCTTCGTAACTTCGTGTAAATTTTTCTTGCTCCACACAATCTATGAAACTCTACCTCCTAAATTCTCCAATCCCCTGCCACGTATCCCCCTCGCAGCCAACGGTTAGGATTCACTTCGCGAATTCGCGACTTCAATGATCCCGCTTCTCAAAAACTTTAAGGACCCTCCGAAATGCGAATTGCCAAAAGAATTTATGGCTATTATATGTGTCTCTCTCCCAGATCTGACGGTATGGAATGATCTCGCTTCCTCCTGATGAATCTTGCTCATTTATTTAGGGAATCTTCAACAGGTTCCACTCTATTGAAGGATTCTCATCGCTATCTCTTCTGAGCTTGTTCTTCCTTCGAACGTTTTCTCCTTAGAGAGTTTCTCTTCGACACTTAGTCGAAAATTACCCTGTGCACGCCTTGCAAAAGGTTTTCCTCCACAACTTGGCTTCTTGTGGATGACTGCACACACCTTGCGACTGTTGTTTGCACCCTTCTGCAAACAAACTTACACTACTCCTCCCGAGCTTCTGAGTCAAAATACTCTGTCACGCACTCCTTGTGGGAAATATGTACTCTCTGCATACAAATATCGAAATTAAATTTCTTGGACTTGTTCCTTCTCGACAATCTGAATTTCTTAGAATGATTCGTTCGATACTTAGCCAATTATCAAACCTACATACACTTTTCAACAAACTTCCTTCAACTTGACTCGTGAATGGCGACTGTGCACTCCTTGCAACAATCCTTCAAATGATCAATTGTTCCTCCTGAACAATATGAATCTGAGTGTGTTTCCTCCTACGCACACTCTCAAACTATCCCTTCTGAATTTTTGAGTCAGAACAAACTTTGTCAACGCACACCTTGCGGACAATTATGCACTCCTTGCCTACAAAAGTTTCACGTTATCTCTTCTAATCTCTCGAGTTGAAATAGACTTTGTCAACACACACCTTGTAGAAACTATGCACTCCTTGCACAGGCTCATAGAAGAGAAACAATTGAAACTTATCTAAATCCTCACAAATTCATACATTCACCCATGTAAATGAATTCATAACATAAGAACAAATAATAACAGATAATTGAAATTAACATAAAGCCTACCATCCATTCATTCAGATAGACACATCAACCCAAAACATTTGGAAAAATGCTTCTTTATTATATTCATTCAAATGATATGTGCACAGATTCATACATGCTCTTCAACAACTCTCACGAAAATCAACATCAATATCTACTTCATTAACAACAATACTCAACTAATTTGCAGCTACCATCATATTCAACAACCTCATTTGGGAATACAACACCTCTACTTATACTAGAGGGCTCATAGGGTTCCCTCTGATTGCCTATCTTATCAAAATAAAATCTAACAACTACTTAAGCCCCATTACATTAAAATTCCGAGACAAACAAATAAGAGCGAAAGCTCCAGATCTGTGCCAAAACCAAATACATTAAAGGAAAATCCAATCTCTCCCAATCTCATGCGATCGTTCAACCTATGAATATTAAATATCTCTTTAATTCACAATCCATTCAAAAGGTTTACATGATACACTAGCTTTTAAAATTCAAAAATAATTCAAAAGGTGCACTAGGGCGCTGAGCTATCTCTCCACGTGTTCTTTGCTGGCGATGCTCTTGCATTATACTCCTCTGGACAAAAAATCATGGACTCCTGTCCATGAGCTCCTACACTGAAATTCCATACTTCTGGATATGATCTTCATTTATCCAACTGGAATATTCTATTGGGTGTCCTTTCCACTTTACCAAATACTCCAAATAAGTCTTTCTCGTGGTCTTCTTACTAATTCTCTGATCAATGATCTTCTCCATCTGTGGCTTTTCCGCTACAACAATCTACTTCTCCCACTGAATCTCTTTCTGATCTTCTAATTCTTTTGTGTCATCTTCCCTATAAGGATACATGTCTGAAATGTTAAATATGGGTGATATACCCACATCCTCTGGCAACTCTATCTCATAAGAATTGGCACCAAATTTCTTTAGGATCTTGCATGGTCCTATCGTCTTCAAATTCAGATTGTTATATGTTCCTCTTGGGAACGTTTCCTTCCTAAGATGTGGTAAAACTTGATATCCTACTTCAAATTTAAGTTCTCTCCTATGCTGGTCAACTCTGCGTTTATACTCTCTGCTATTGTTCTGCAACTGCTCCTTGATCTGATTATGAAGCTTCTGCATTTCTGCAGCGAAGTCTTCTGCTCCAATGCTTTTGAATTCACGTTGTTCCATATATCTCAATTCTGATACTCCTCTTGGATTCATCCCATACACTATCTGGAATGGGATCCTTCCTGTACTTCTATTTGTTGAGTCATTATATGCAAACTCTGCTTGTGACAGAATTTGATCCCATTGGTTGTGATGTTCAATGAACGAACTTCTCAACAAATTTTCTAAAATATGATTTACCACCTTAGTCTGTCCATCTGTTTGAGGGTGATATGCTGAACTAAAAGTCAGTTCTATCCCCATAATCTTCCATAATGTTCTCCAGAAATGACCAATAAAGTTAGTGTCCCTATCTGAGACAATACTCTTGGGAAACCCATGAAGTCTCACAACTTCTTTGAAAAACAAATTTGCAATGTGTGTTGCATAACTAGTCTTCTGGCATGGGATAAAGTGTGCCATCTTTGCGAATATATCAAATACAACAAATATGGAATCACTTCCCCTTTGGGTTCTTGTCAATCCCAACAAAAAATCCATGCTTATTACATCCCAAGGCCTATCTGGAATAGGCAATGACTTATACAATCCAATGTTCTGTTTCTTTCCTTTTTCATACTGGAAAATATTACATTTTTTTACAAACTTCTTCACCTCTGCTCTCATACCTGGCCAATACTATGAACTGTTCAACTATGCAAATGTCTTGTCATGGACAAAATGTCCTGCTAGGCCTCCACTATGTTTTTCCTTCAGCCGATTTTATCTCATTGAACACTTTGGTATGCACAACTAGAAACCTTTAAACAAACATACATCTTGAATAATATACTCTGTCCACTGAATTCTTTCTCTGAGCATAGGGTTCAAACATGCTTCATAAGCCTCTTTAAAATCTGGATCATCATAATACATCTCCTTAAGATGTTCAAACCCTAAGGTCTTCACTTGAAATTCCTGCAGAATCAGACATCTCCTACTCAATGCATCAACAAATTTGTTAGCATTACTAGAAATATGTTTAATGACAAAAGTTAAATTTTGCATAAACTCTATCAACTTAGCATGTCTTTGATTTAAATTCTCATGTCTATTTATGAATTGTAAAGCCTGATTATCACTATACAAAACAAATTCTTTTGGAACAAGGTAGTGCCTCCATTTCTTCAAGGTTTGAATTATTGCATAAAATTCTTTATCATATATGGAGTACTTCTTATTAGTGTCATTCAACTTATCACTGAAATATGCAACATGACTATTATCTTGGCTCAATACTGCTCCAATTGCAACACCACTAGCATCACACCTTACTTGAAATGTCTTCCTGAAATTTGGCAAGACCAAAATTGGTTGTTCTATTATCTTCTCCTTCAATATCTTGAAACTTTACTCAACCTCTTCTATCCACTTAAAATACTTGTGCCTCTTCTTCACTATATCCAATATTGGTGCACAAATTCCACTAAAATTTCTAATGAACTTCCTATAGAAACCTGCTAATCCATGGAAGTTTCTCACCTCAAATATGCTTCTTGGAGATGGCCATTCTTTGATTGCTCTCACCTTTTATGGATCCATCTTCAATTCATTTCAAGAGATCACAAAACCCAAATAAATGTGTTCTATATTCATAAAAGAGGACTTCTTCAGATTTATCAACAAATTCTCCTACTACAGTCTTCTCATCACTAATGTCAGATGTCTCAAATGCTCTTCTTCAGTTTTACTGAAGACCAATATATCATCCAGATATACAATCACAAACTTACCAATGAAACATTTCCATACCTCATTCATCAATATCATAAAGCTACTTGGGGCATTTGTCAAGCCAAATGGCATAACGAGCCACTCATACAACCCTTCATTTGTCTTGAAGGTTGTTTTTCACTCATCACTTTCTCTCATCCTTATCTAGTGATATCCACTTTTCAAGTCTATCTTTGAAAAAAAAATTGCTCCACTTAAAAAATCCATTAAGTCATCCATCCTTGGCAAATGAAATCTGTGTTGATTTTTCAATAAGCTAGGTTAAGCATGAAGTTCATTCCATTTTATCATTTAAATTAACCATAGACAATAATGTTGCAGCAACCAAGATTACAAGAAGAAACACCATGCAAAAGAACACAAGAAGTATCATGGGAAACCCTTCTCAACAAGGGAAGAAAACCCAACCAAATCCTTTGCTATATTCTTCAAGAGAAATACCTTCAACACCAAGAAATACCTAGCACACAATAGGGTTCTCAAACCCTAGAAGACTAGCTCCCAAGAGAGGTGAGCACTTTTCCCAAGTAAATGTACTTGCTGAAATTTCCAAACTCACACAAAATATATGTTTCCACAATGGGGATTTTACCTTTACTTATACTAACCTAAACCTGTCAACATAAGTGTTTATTGGCTCAACAAGGCCGACTTCTCTTTTACATTTATTATTAATCACATTAAGGTGGGGCCGACCTGTACCCTTTATATTACAATTAGGGCTGCATGCATGTCTGAATCTTGAACAATATATAACAAAGGATCTGATACACCCACTAGTTCTCATCCACTAGGGGCACATCCATAGGTATGTCATATCTCTGGCTCACTGCGTTACACAGAAGAACCAGATCTTCACACGTTCACCTGTGCTCATCCACAGGCATGCCCACTCTACATATCTTCTTTCCCACTTACTCACATAGGAGAATCATCTGGAGTCTTCTCACCAACTCTGCTGCTTAGAGGAGGCTAATACATCATCTTCATTTCTGTTCACATGACGATGCACCCAACACTTTGGGATTTCTCAATTTCACCTTATGCTCAACCACATACATGTTTAACTCAACAGATTGCCTTTCCCACTGGATAATCATCTGGAGTTCTTCTCAACTCTCTGAATGGAGGAGGTCATCTCTACGTTCCTAGATCTTTATTAGGAAGGAACCACATACCCTTCTTAGGGTCTTTCTCTCAGGTTTGTAAGATGAGAGAAAGACTCACATAGTTGCAATGATCCAAATATCACATGTTTGTAAGCTGAAGAATGTCTCACATAGCTGCATTCATCAACACTCCCTCTCAGCTAGGGATACATTATTTATCATGCCAAGTCTCACATGGATGTATTTTGAATTTTTTCTTGGCTGGAGTTATCGACACTCCCTCTCAACTAGGGAGTCATTCTTCACGAAGTTAATTTGGTGAAGATATCTGCAATCTTCTCATGTGTATGAAGGTACTTCATGTGTACTATTTTCCTCTGCATCATATTTCTGATATAAGGATATTTCATCTCATCGTATTTCGATCCATCATGAAACACTGGGTTATCAAGGAGCTTTACTCACAACTCTTGGTTATCATCATAGGATCCATATCATGGTAAAGTAAATCTTTTAGAAGCTTGTGAAGCCACATTTATTTGCACACTCAATGCTATATACTCTGCCTCTGTGGTACTCAGGGCCACAAAGTTTTGTTTCCTGCTGCATTAGGAAACCATGGAAAACTTCACGATAGAACATCAACCAGATGTGATAACCAGATGTGATTTTCTGGCTCACTGTACATTCTACTCAATCTAAATCGACATATCCTACACACTCAAGTTCACATTGGAGGCATATCTTAGGCCATGTATTGTATATATCTCAATACATGTTTTTGTTGTTGTCTAGTGAGTCTGTCTCGATTGACTCATGGAATGAATAAGCACATTCACTTCATGACATGAATCAAGTATGGTGTTAACCAGATACATCGGTGATCCAATCAGCTGTGGATCAGTCTCGTCTAAATCATCATCAATATTCTTCTTTAAATCCATCACGGTGGATTTTGCATTCTGTCATACTGAACTTATTTAATATTTTCACTGTATATTTTCCTTGACTCAGGAAAATCTCATCAGTCCTCTGTCATACTTCTTGTCCCAAGAAGTAGTGCATCATATTCATATTATTCATCTCGAATTTAGAAGTCAAGGCTTACTTGTATCCAACAACACAGATTTTTGAATAAGTCATCATGATTAGGTCCTCGTCACCAACACTGTAATGATATAGGTTTGGATTAACAACACTCTCGCTGAAATCCAAACTCATCAAGAATCTATCTATCTGATATAGTTTCCAACTTATGTATGGTAGTACATATGGAAGTGTATCAGGTTCAATGGATCAATTTTCTCATCATAGACAACTCCCTCTGTTTGTGAGAAACCTCTGGCTATAGATTTCATTTTTTATTTCTCAACACTTCCATCAACTGTATTATTGATCTTATAGATCCACTTGGAAGTTACCACTGGCTTTCCTTCTGGTCCCTGAATAATGTCTTATACACCAATCTTTAAGATATACTAGTACTCTTCTGTTATGGCATCTTTCCATACTTGTTCTCCCGTTGCTTCTCTAAGACCAAGAAGCTCATCATCAATGAAGTGGCTCATGACTGAAGGATAGCTCAAAAATATATTTTGCTTTCTCGAGATGTGCCTTGAGAGGCTTGTATGTTTCTCTGCCTCTTGTAGAGTGAGTCTAGGTAGGACTTTTATGCCCTACTGCAATATCTCTGAACATATCAACTGGAGAAACTGTATCAATTGAAATAATGTCTGTCTCCCTCTCTAGGATGATTTTAAGGATGGAAATTTATTTTAAAATGTAGAAACCTTGGCAAATATTACTAATCCTTCATATGTCAACTATAAATGTTTGGCGATATGTTTGTAAAAATATTCAAATTTATAAGTATTTTATATAGGTTTTATAATTTTTTGGCGATTTGTAAGGTAAAATAATTTTATCCTATAGAATTTGGGTGAATCATTTTTAAAATAACGAATCTCATTTTTGGAAAAACCATGGAAAATTAGCCCATGAGCGAAATTTCGCCCCTAAAATCATCCCTGCGAGTCCCTCTGAACGGCTGAAGAGGGAGAATCTATTGTATTACTGTCAATATCCATCTGAGATTCTATGGACCTTTGAAGGACTGTCTCTTCTTCAAGGGAAACGTCTCTGCTTATCTCAATCTGTCTCTGACCATGGGTGTCGATCTGGAATGTATTTGAAGATTCACTATATCCTTTCTTTCTAAAGGATCTAGCTTGGACTTCTTCTCTTTGGGTACATGAAAATACACTGGGCACCCAAATAACTTGAAGATTTCAATCTCAGGCTTTATTCCGGTGAATACTTCTTTCGAAGTTATGTTTTTCAAAGTATACTGAAGACTCTTGTTCTGAACATATATTGTGTCATGCATGCTTCTTCCCATAGAATCATAGAAGGATTCTGATTATGCAATATTGCATTGATTGCCTCAATGATGGTTTTATTATTCCTCTTTCTCAAATAGTGTTGACTCCCTCTGAGGTATAGACATATTCCTTTATTGTTGTCATATCTGGAACAAGAAAACAAAATGAACCAACAAAAGAATATCTCCGAAAGGAGAATAATGAGTACATCTCTAAAATCAAAACAATTTGAGAAATGTTGTCATGACTATAACACCTACTTGTAATGTAGGAAACTTTAGAAATATAGTTTAGAGGAATGACAATTATAACAATCAAACCTGGAGTCTCCACTTCTAGTGTGTTGTTCCTCTGAATGCATTGAGATCCCTCTCGATCCATGACTTAAAAAAAAAATGTTCCTTCCTCCTGTAATTATCCTCATGACAATGATACAAAATAAATATACAAGTGCATACTTTTGGGTGCTCATATGATTAACGACACCTGATGGATCTCTATCCTCTGAGATCTTCATGAAGAATATAGTCACAGTGTCACATTTTTTCATCTTGCTACTTGAATCTGGCCATTCAATGTAAGAGTTTGTGTATATGATTGGATTCCTTGTCTTGTCGTCATCTTCCTTCCATTCATCAATAGCTTTGTTCATCATATTTTAGATTCTTCACAAACCCTTGTTAACTAGGATAGAAAACCTAACGAATAGGATAGGATAAAAAACTTAGGTTTTGTTGGGCTTATGAATGTCAACAATAAGCCTTGAAAGTTATAAGAACACATGCAATCTTGAAGGCTTCTTCAAAGAGCTACAAAAACCCTAAAAATAGAAATCTGCAAAAAATTGTGAAACCCTAGAAACCCTAGGGCCAAAATTTCAAAATGATCAGAAATTCATTCTAAGAGTCTCTGGAGGTGTGATGGAGAAGGCCATACTCTCCCATGCCAAAATTTTCCTCAACATCCAAGTTTCAGTGGCTGAAACACTCAAAATAAGAGGGCTATATGGATTTTCTAGAAACCCTAGGAGGGTCGTACGGTTCTGCAGAAGAGGAGGGATGACTGGTAAAAGCTTGTATCTTGTGCAATGGGTTCTTCAAGACCTAGTCTCTAATACCATGTTTATTTTTCAATAAGATAGGTTAAGCATGAAGTTCATTACATTTTATCATTTAACTTAACCATAGACAATAATGTTGCAACAACCAAGATCACAAGAAAAACACCATGCAAAAGAACACAAGAAGTATCCTGGGAAATCCTTCTCAACAAGGGAAGAAAAACCAACCAAATCCTTTGCTATATTCTTTAAGAGAAATAGCTTCACCACCAAGAAATACCTATCACACAATATGGTGCTCAAACCCTAGAATACTATCACCCAAGAGAGGTGTGCACTTTTCCCAAGAAAATGTACTTGCTAAAATTTCCAAACTCATACAAAAGATATGTTTCCACAATGGGGATTTTACCTTTACTTATACTAACCTAAACCTATCAACAAAAGTGTTTATTGGCTCAACAAGGCCGACCTCTCTAAGTCACATTATTATTATTATTATTAATATTATTATATTATAATTAATATTAACCATATTAATTATCTTTTACATTTATTATTAATCACATTAAGGTGGGGTCGACCTTTACCCTTTATATTACAAATAGGGTTGTAGGAAGGTCTAACTCTTGAACAATATATAACAAATGATCTAATACACCCACTAGTGCTCATCCACTAGGGGCACATCCATAGGGATGTCATATCTCTGGTTCACTGCATTACACAGAAGAACCAAATCTTCACACGTTCACCTGTGCTCATCCACTGGCACATCCAATCTACAGATATTCTTTCCCAATGCCTCACACAGGAGAATCATTTGGATTCTTCTCATCAAATCTATTGGTCAGAGGAGGCTAATACATCATCTTCATTTCTGTTCACATGATGATGCACCCAACACTTTGGGATTTCACACGTTTACCTTGTGCTCAACCACATGCACATCTAACTCAATAGATTGCCTTTCCCACTAGATAATCATCTGAAGTTCTTCTCAACTCTCTGAATGAAGGAGGTAATATCTACGTTCATATCTCTGTCTCAGGAAGGAACCACATACCCTTCTTAGGGGCTTTCTCTCAGGTTTGTAAGCTAAGAGAAAGACTCAAATAGCTACAATGATCCACATCTCACAGGTTTGTAAGATGGATAATGTCTCACATATCTGCATTCATCAACAATCTATACCTGATGGTGATCTTGTTTATGGCTCTTGATTCTGTGCACATTCTCCATCCTCCATCCTTCTTCAAACTCAACATAGTTGGTACTGCACATGGACTCAAGATTTCTCTGAACAAACCCTTGTCTAATAAATCATGGACTTGTCTATTTACCTCCTCATTCTCTTGAGGTGTCAATCTATATGCTTCTTTGTTCGACACACTTTCTCTTGGTATTAGATCAATGTGATGGCTGATACTTTTGATGGGTGGAAATGAATTAGGTAACTCATCCACTACTATGTCAACGAAATTCTCTAACAACTCTTGAACATCCTCAGGAAAAACATCCATAGAAGTACTTGTAAGGACAACTATGTATTTCCTCACCAAAACAAATTGCATCTCCTATTCCTTCTTAACTTCACTCGGGAGTTCCTTCCCACTCATGAGAAGTATACTTGTGCTGTTTTCTTCCTTCACTTTCTTCTCCTTTATTGGAAACAACATGTGTTTCCTACCATTCTTCTCCAAAGTATAAGTATTTTTTCTCCCATCATGAATGACATTCCTATCAAAATTCCGTGGTCTCCCCCAAAAAACATGACATACATCCACGTGAATCACATCACACAAAATCTCATCTCTATATCCTCCTATTTTAAATTCAATGAGGCATTATTTAATTACCATTACATGGTGTCCTTTCTATAGCCATGAGACTTTTTATGGCTTCGGATGTGTAACTGCCTCCAACTCCAATTTCTCCACCATCTCTGTGGATACTAAATTATTAGTTCTCCCACTGTCAATTATCACTTTGCATACCCTATCTTTAGTCTTGCAAGTAGTCCTGAATAAAATGTTCCTCTGCACTGGCTTTTCAACCTTTGGGTTTGGTTTCAAGAGAACCTTCTTCAACATCATGGATTTTCCATCTTCTACACGTTCTTCTTCAACATTCAACTTCTGCGCTTCTGAAATGTGAGCTTCACCTCCTTATATATTTTTATTGGGACATTCCCAAGACATGTGTCATGTATCTCCAAAGGCATAACACCTTACCTCTCCTCCTCTTCCTCTTCCTCTTCCTCGAGGAAAAAAATTTCTTCCACCACTCTGTCTCCCTCAAGAACTTCCTCCAATTTCTAAGCGACTATGTTGTTTTTCAGTCTCACCCTTGGGCTTCTGTTCCTTTTCCTGGACAATTCCATTACCTCTATTTGGACTTCTTCCTTTACTTTGTTGGCTCTGTTTTATGGCCAACTTCTATTCTACCTTCAGTGCAATCTAATAATCCTACTCTATTGTCCTCACTTTCATGATGCTGATTTCATCCTGGATCTCATATCTCAGACCATTTATATACTTAGCAACTTTTTCATCATCTTTCTTCCTCTATCTAGTCCTGATGTTCATCTTGTAAAACTACTCTATGTACTCTTTCACTATTAACCCCTTCTGCCTCAAGTTCTACAACTTCCTGAACAAATTTATCTGATATTCCTTGGGTATGAACTTAGCCTTTAGCTTGGCTGCCATTATGTCCCAATTTTTTTTATCTTTTTCTTACATTTGATTCATCTTTCAGCCTGCAATTCATCCCACCACAATGTTTAATGTCCTTCTAACCTGATGACAACATGACTCACCTTCTTATCCTCATTAAGGTATTCATATTCAAAATACTTATCCATAGATATTATCTAATTCAACAATTTGTCAGCATCCAAATTTCCTTCATACATCGGGATGTCTATCTTTTCTCTAGCTCCCATTTTGATAACCTCTTTCAGTAAGCATTCCTTAGAAGCATATTCCCCTATAGATTCTTCAAATTCTATTTCTTCGCTTTCTGCATCACTGGCATCTCCAACATTAGGTTCTCTTCTTTTCACTATGTCCATCACATCCAACCTTACGCAAAGTTCTCTCATTTCTCTTTCTACAACTCGATTTGCTACAGGTGGCTCTGCACATCTTCTAGGAAACATTGTGCTGACATTTTATCCACTCACACAGAGTACAATTTGAGCTCTTTAGGCTCTGATACCACTTTGTTGCATCCCCCCTTCCCTCCTAGGGATTCTGTGACATCTCGATCAAGGATGTTCAAAATATCAAACCGAATCTGCTCTTCGGGCCTCCAATAGACCCTGAACAAATAACACATAGGTTCCTTTAACGTTACCTGCAGGTTTGAATTACTCGCAACCCTTCTCTCTGGCGCTTCTGTAAACACCAATTTATGAGTAATATCTCCCGTGGTAGACTCCTTCTCCAATATGACCACTGTTGTGACTGTGGGCTAGCTCCCTTCGTATCTTTGGCTTCAACAACTTTACAATCTCCGCCCTTGTTTCCTTCCGAAACACCTTCTTGCTGAAACACTCAAATCTCTTTCGTGTGTCCTCCTAGATTCGACAGTCCAACGTTACTTTGACCTTCGCAACTTCGCGAATATTTCTCTTTCTTGACACAATCTTCAAAAATCTACCTCCTGAATTCTCCAATCTACTTTCACATATCCCCCTCATAGCCAACAATTAGGATTCACTTCACGACTTCACGACTTGGGCGATCCCACTTCTTAAACACTTTAAGGACCCTATGAAATACGAAGTGTCGAAATAATTTATGACTATCCTCTGTGTAGCTCTCCCAGATTGGATGGTTTGGAACAATCCCTCTTCCTCCTGAATGGATCTTGCTCGTTGATTTGGGGAATCTTCAACAGGTTCCATTCTATTGAAGGATTCTCACTGCTATCTATTCTAAGCTTGTTCTTCCTTCGAACTTTTTCTCCTTAGAGCGTTTCTCTTCAACACTTAGTCAAAAATTACCCTATGCACACCTTGCAACAGGTTTTCCTCCACAACTTGGCTTCTTGTGGATGAATGCACACACCTTGCAACAGTTCTTTGCACCCTTCTGCAAACAAAATTACGCTACTCCTCTTGAGATTCTAAGTCAAAAGACTCTGTCATGCACTCCTTGTGGAAAATATGCACTTTCTTGGACTTGTTCCTTCTCGACAATCTGAACTTTGTAGAATGAATCCTTCGATACTTAGCTAAGTATCGACCCTACACACACTTTGCGACAAAATTCCTTCAACTTGAATATTGAAGGGCGACTGTGCACTGCTTGCAATAGTCCTTCAAATTTTCAATTATTCCTCCTGAACAATATGAATCCGAGTGCATTTCCTCCTAAGCATACTCTCAAACTATCCCTCCTAGATTGAACAAACTCTGTCAACACACACCTTGCGGAAAATTATGCACTCCTTTCCTACAAAATTTTCATGTTATCTCTTCTGATCTCTCCAGTCGAAATAGACTCTAGCAATGCACACCATGCAGAGACTATGCACTCCTTTCACAGGCTCAGAGAAGAGAAACAATTGAAACTTATCTAAATCCTCACAGATTCATACATTCAACCATGTAAATTCATTCATAACATAAGAAGAAATAATAACAGAGAATTGAAATTAACAGAAAGCCTACCATCCATTCATTCAGATAGACACAACAACCCCAAACATTTGGAACAATGCTTCTCTGTTATATTCATTCAAATGATATGTACACAGATTCATACATGCTCTTCAACAACTCTCACTAAAATTCAACAACAATCTCTACTTCATCAACAACAATACTCAGCTAATTTGCAACTACCATCATATTAAACAACCTCATTTGGGCATACAACACCTCTACTTATACCAGAGGGCTCATAGGGTTCCCTCCGATTACCTATCTTATCGAAATAAAATCTAACAACTACTTAATCCCTGTTACATTAAAAGTCTAAGACAAACAAATAAGAGAGAAATCTCCAGATATGTGTCGAAAGGAACTACATTAAAGGAAAATCCGATCTCTCCCGATCTCACATGATCATTTAGCCTCCGAATATTAAAGATCTCTTTAATTAACAATCCATTCAAAAGGTTTACAGGATATGCTAGATTTTAAAATTCAAAAATAATTCAAAAGGGGTGCTAGGGCACTGAGCTATCTCTCCACATGCGCTTTGCTGACGATTCTCCTACATTAAGGCACATGACCAGTTTTAGATATCACCTGACTAATCTTGTTGAGAAAGAAACCAATCTACATGTTTTCCTTGGAGACAATGCTAGATATAATGTGAAGGGGGTTGGAACTTCTACCTTCCAACTAGATTCTGACATGTATCTTCATCTAAGTGAAGTGCTACATGTAACTGGGATGAAGAGGAACCTTGTCTCCATTTCTTCCTTAGAATACAAAGGCTACAAGGTTACCTTTTCTGAAGGAAAATTTATTGCATGGCACAAAGACTTACATATAAATTCTACCAAAGTAATTGGTGTTCGAGAAAGAAGCTTATACAGATTGATCATCAGACCAGTCTAGGCCCTGTTACATGATACTATCATCTTGAGTGAGCTATGGCATAGGAGACTTGCTCACATTCATTATAGAGATCTTCCATCTCTAGGGAAAATGGTAACATACCTTCCAAAGATACATATTCAACATAAAGGTGTTTGCATAGGTTGTGCCCTTGGCAAGAATGTCAAAGGGTCCTTCTTGAGTAGTGACAATAGATCATAGGAAATATTGTACTTGATACATTTAGATGTGTGTGGTCCAATGACTATTACGTCCCTGAATGGATATTTGTACTATGTACTCTTCATAGATGATCACTCTCGAAAAACTTGGATTTACTTCCTGAAGAACAAGGATGGAGTCCTTGCAAAATTTCAAGAATTCAAAGATCAGGTTGAGAATATGAATGGAAGAAATATTAAGGTACTAAGATCATATAATGGAGGAGAAAACAACTCTAAGGATTTAATCAATTTATGTATTGAAGCAGGGATCAAGAGGGAGTACATAGTTCCTTACAACCCTCAACAAAATGGGGTTGCAGAGAGGAAGAACAAAACCATCATCGAGGAAACCAAAGCGATGATACATGATCATAGTCTACCTATGACTCTGTAGGCAGAAGCATGCATGACAACAATATATTTTCAGAATAGGATTCCTCGCCATATTTTGAAGAACATAACTCCCGAAGAAGCCTTCATGGGAGTAAAGCCTAAGATTGGACACTTCAGGATATTTGGGTGCCCAATATATTTTTATGTACCCAAAGAGAAGAGATCCAAGATAGACCCTTCATGGAGAAAGGGTACATTTGTGGGATACATTGAATCTTCAAAGGCATATAAGATCTAAATCCCTAGTCAGAGACATATTGAGATAAGGAGAGATATAATATTTTAAGAATAAATAGTCTTTCAAAGGTCCAGAGAATATCAGATGGAGATCAACAGTGAGACAATACCTTCTCCCTCTTCAGTAGTTCAGAGGGTGACAAACATTGTTCCATCTGATCCAGTTGCTCCAATTGATATACCTAGAGATATTGCAGTAGAGCATAAAAGGCCTGCCTGGGATCGACATAATCTGCAGGAGGCAGAGGGACATGCAACCCCTCAAGGCACATCCTGAGAGAGCAAGAGACCAAAGAGATTTTTGATCTACCTTTCAGCCATGAGCCACATCATTGATTCTAAGCCTTCTTTTCATGGAGAAGCTACATGTGAGAAGGTATGGCAAGATTCCATGACAAAATAATATCAGTCTATCTTGAAGAATGATGCATGGGATATTGTTCCGAGACTAGAAGGGAAGTCTATAGTGACTTCCAAGTGGATCTATAAGATCAAGCATGCAATTGATGGAAGTATCAAGAAATAAAAAGCGAGATTTGTAGCCAGAGGATTCTCACAAGTAGAGGGAGTTGACTATGATGAGACATTTTCTCTAGTAGCCCGATACATGTCCATCCATACTATCATTGCACTGGATGCATCCATAGGTTGGAAACTACATCAGATGGATGTAAAGGAAACCTTTCTCAATAGTGAGATTGAGGAAGAATTTTATATCGAGAAACCATAAGGATTCATGATACACAATGAGAAATATCATGTGTGCAGGTTGAATGATGCAGGAGCATCGTACGCAACCAGCCAAGCAACATAAAAGCGGAAG
>SNQJ01S0105525.1:0-11051 GCA_010110895.2 Picea sitchensis
CCATCAATAAGGCTCAAAACTATGACCTCATCTATTCACAATTAGGATACTTGTACACAGTACTACCTGATCTCCCAAGACCCATGCCATTTGGCCAAGACAAACCTGGGATGTCTCACTCAGTAGATAGATTGATTGGTAACACCACACATCACAATCCACAAACCCAACAACCACCAATTTATGGAACACCTCAATATCTATCATCCTATGGAGGACTCCCTTATTATCCTCCACCCCTTTATCAACAACCATATCATGTTGGCCTTCCTCCACCTACTAGTGGGCCACCACCGACATTCACAATATGCCCAGCTATCCAACCAAGTTATGCTACTCCCTCCACCTCATCTTATACCCTAAGTACTAGAGAAAGTGCCATGCCTTCCTATGTACCTTACGGATCATTACCAAAACATAATTCGTACTTTCCATTTCCTGGCCCTCCATAGCCCATGGCTCCACCACAAAGACACCCACACACTGGGGTTAATTTTGTTCAACCCTCTCCCATTCAACAATATCAAAATTTTGAACAACTGAATATGGAAAATACGACCCATCCATAAAATAATGCCAAAAAGAAAGGCAAAAACTGGAACAATAATAATCCAGGGCAAGGAGGAACTCACCCCCAACAAAACCAACCTATTGGGGGAAACCAAAACACAGGGAACCAAAATCCTCAAGGGGGCAATAATAAACGCCAAGGGAAAAATAAAAACAATCTTCGGACCAACTTCCCTTGTGCCCTTTGTGGTGAGTTTGGTCACTATACTCACCATTGCCCCCAAAATATCTAACTTTAAATGGATGAAAGAATCTGTAAGTGAACCACGTCCCTCGGCACTGACTACCCCCCAGCAGGCCCTACAACAATATGTTCAGCACACCACCCCCAGCTGTGCTACAAAACCCCATCCCGCACCAAGGAGTAATGAACACCCAACAAGACATGCAACCTACCCTACCACAAATAGGACAATATCCCAATCTAGGCAATCCTGTCGATCGCACTATCCTCCTCACTAGTGAGGAAGAAGTTTTTCTACAAACACGTAGTCGTCAATACAGTGCAACCCCTGAGTCTGATCCCACCACCTCAAATGCACCCCTAGTCATAATGGGCCCCCTTTGATGATTCATCTCCCTAATACTGATCCACCCCTTCATATTCCTCACATCCCCTTACACAGGAATGTCCACAACCCTCAGGCTAGGGTGGCTCATAATTACAGTTTGGTTGATGATTTGGCACAATCTCCTATTTCCATGTTAGTCTTTCAATTCCTTCAAAATGTCCTACTCAACGAAAGTTGTTTCTTTCTTCCCTCAAGGTAGTTGACCCTGCGGATACCTGACTCATCAAATTTGATCTTGATAGTGGAGAACCTCGCCTCCCTGCTCTCATCGCTTTTCAAATACTAGTTAAAATCTGGAACATTACAGTTCACCGCTACATCATTGATGACGGTGCATCCACATGCATTATGTCAAAATCTGTATGGCAGAAACTTGGTTCCCCCAAACTTATACCATCTTCCATTACCTTAAGAGACTATGAATAATGACCATATTCTCCCAAAGTACTCTTCCAAAATGTCCCCATAGAACTCGGGGGAAAGACCATTCTCATTGACATTGAAGTTATCAATGCCCCACTCGATTACAATATCTTGTTCGGTCGTATCTACATGTATGGTATGAAGGTAGTTTCCTCTTCCATATTTCGAACCATGATGTTCCCCCATAATGGGAAGATCATTACCATTGATCAAGTTTCACATTATGAGCCTAACCCTTATGCCAGCATCGATAACATTCTCCCTTTCGTCCATACTAATCCTGAGGTGTACCCACTCATTGAGATGGGCCCCAAAATTTTCAAAGACCCATCCTTGTTAGAAAATTACCATGGTGTACCACCGATCATTCATCCTTCCAATCAGGTATGTGTCATCTCATCCAAGAGAACTAACATTGAGGATACCCTTCCTCCCAGTGAGGCTTCTCTTATATCTGACGTCCCACTAGTCGTAGACCTCCTCCCTCCAGAATATCCTGAGAACTTGTCAACTCCACCAGTTCATGATTTCACCTCACCCTAGGGCCATATCCCATTTTGGGAAATAGTTCCCCAAGACATTACTCAAATCCCCTTATTCTACCCCCCACCGGGCATCCAAGATTTTCAAGTAGATGAAATACTTACCCTTCCCAATATGGTGCTAGAAATCCCAGTATGGTATCTACATCCACCAATAATGGTTCCTCAACCATCTCTCCCTCCTCAAACCAAAGGAGTTCCAATGCAGATTCCAATACCTACTCTAGGAGAAACACCCTCACTCCCTCTTTCTAATGCCACCGTTACAGCTGGGGGCAGACGAAAGAATAAAGACCCCATCACTCCTCTCTCTCCTCGCATCCAACCTCCTTGTGCACTCTGCAAGAAATAATGACACCCGACTAATCAATGTCCCTCTCTCCCTGAGCTACACAATCTAATCCAACACCCCCATGCAACCACATCTCCCATGGCTTCATCAAGCACACCTAATACCACCACAATGTCGTCCACTACAGGCAATAAAGGGATGCAAGCCAAATTCACATGTGCTATATGTTTAGAGTATGGCCACTATACTCATAATTTCCCTACCCTACTGTAGTTTTGACAGACACTCGTGATAGTACACCAGAGTTTTCAATAAAACCCCTCTACCTCCATGTTGTCAAGTACCCAAAGCATTGACATCCATTATGTCACCACTTCAGTCAATGAATGTATGAGTTGTCCTTTCACCCTATGTAAATCACTTGATCATTTTACATATCAATGTCCTATGATCATCAAATATAAGCATCGCCAAATGGTCCTTATTCAAAATGATACCACCCCTCCAGTGCTAGCGAAATCAGTGATTACCCATACTCCATCTCCAAAGGTTATTCATATCCATTCTCCTAAACCTGAAGCACTCCCTACTCCCCCATGGTTCTTGGATCACTAATACGAGGATTTACCCCCAAATCCCCCCAATTCCCCCATTCATTTCCCCATGGAAATTTTATGCCTGACTACCATTTTTAACCCTCAGTATCTTGATATTTGGTTTATGTCAAGCGGACCATCACAATCTCCTTGCGTCACTCCCCTTGCTTCTTCATCACCAGAAGAAAATCATACGGTGAAAGTCAATGATATTACTCTTCTGGATCCCTTGTATTCCCAACAATTCCACTGTGACGAGGACATACTCGAGGAATTAACCACCCCCGACTGCCCATGGGATGCACTACACCACAGATCGCTCTTCCTTTCACAGGAATCCTTCGCGCTTCCTAACCAACACCCCATATATGCAGTCAAAACCAAGGATTTTATCCCATCAGGGCATATCGACTGGTTCAACAACGCTATCCCTGACCCTGATGCTTTTGAAGAAGGAAATATGGCCAACATTTCCCCCACCATCAAAATTGATGTTTCCATAAAAAATGGACTCATTGAGGAAATCACTATTGGCACCACATGCACTCCTGAAGAAATTACTGCCTACAAAGCTCTCTTCCAGAAATACCAGGACATTTTTTCCTGGACATACACGGAGATTCCCGGCCTTGACCCCTATATCGTCGAACATTGAACAGACACTTGGCTTGATATCATGTCTTTCCACCAAAAGAAACAACCACTACACCCATCTAAAGCAGCGACTATCAAGGCTGAGATTGATAAATTATGCGTTGTTGGCTTCATTTACCCCATCGCCTATACATCATGGGTCTCCAACCCCGTCCCTGTTAACACAAAACAGGGCACTATTCGTGTTTGTATAGATTTTCATGACCTCAATCACACCTGCCCCAAAGACAACTTTCCCACACCCTTTATCAACCAAATTATCGATGATTGTGCTGGTCATGAGGTGTTTTCCTTCATGGACGGTTTCTCTGGCTACAACCAAATCTAAATTCACCCAGCTGATTAGTACAAAACTACATTCACTACCCCCTGGGGTACTTTCGCATATTGTGTCATGCCTTTTGGCCTCAAGAATGCTGGAGTGACATTCTAACGAGCCATGACATACATCTTTCATTATCTAGCTCATATCATCCTCACATATTTGGATGACCACACCACTCGATCCAAGAAACGCACTCAGCATCTCAATGATCCATGAATCATCTTCCAAAGGTGTCATCAGTATAATATCCACTTGAATCCCCTCAAGTGTGTATTCTGTGTGACTATTGGCCACCTTCTTAGGTTCATTGTTTCCCAAAGTGGTATTACCATGGATCCCCTCAAATTCCAAGCCATCACGGAAATTCCCCCTCCTCAGAATTTACGCCAACTACAGAGCCTATAAGGCAAATATAACTTTTTATGACGCTTTGTCCTAGACTATGCCACTCGAGAACATGGTTTCCTTCACTTACTATGCCACAACATCCCATTCCACTGGGATGAACATGACCAAAACACTTTTGATGATCTTAAAACGACACTCTCCAACACCCCTTTGATTAGTCCACCCAACTATAACCGTGACTATATCCTCTACATATCGGCCTCATCTGTCTCAGTAGCAGGAGTTCTCATTCAAATAGGGGATGATGATCGTGAGAATGTCATTTACTACATTAGTAAAAACCTCTTAGGGACACCCTTGAAATAAAATCACGAAGAGAAACTATCCCTTGCAGTATTCCTCGCAGTCCAGAAGATGCGCCATTACATTCTGCTTCGAACTACCAAAGTCATAACAGATTCCAACCCCATGTAATACTTGCTCAGTCAATGAAAAATTAACGGTAAATTTTCTCGATGGATTGTCATCCTTCAGGATTATGATCTTGAATTTTCAACAGCTAAGAGCAAGAAATCTCTCGTCCTTGCCGAACTCATCACAGATTTCCCCACCGATACTACTAGTTCCCCCATCAATACCGACTTCCCCGATGAACATCTCTTTTACATCCCCTCGGATGACCCTTGGTATGGAAATATTCTCGTCTATATCCAAACACAAAAATTCAAAAACCACCTCTCCAGAGATGATCGTCGATGTATTCGTCACCAGGCACCTTGCTACCTCCTCATCAGGGATACCTTATATCAACAAGGGGTCGACACCATACTCCGTCAATGCTTGACTATTGATGAGGTTGATAAAGTCTTGAATGAATTCCACAGCGAAGCTTGCAGGGGCCATCTCTCATGGATGTCCACTGCTAAGAAAATCATCTGCACAATTTACTTTTGGCCTACATTATTTCACGATTGCATTCATGCCGTGAAGCGATGTGATAAATGCCAGCTTTATACCAACAAAGCACGCACACCACCTTCTCTTCTACACCTAATCATTACTGTAGGCCCCTTTTGTAAATGGGGCATTGACTTCATGACTTGAAACCCTCCATCCAACAATGGACACGAATACATCATAGTGGCAGTTGATTACTTCACAAAGTGGGCTGAAGCCATGCCTACCTTCATCAACACTCCTGACACATCAACGTGTTTTTTCTTTAACCATGTCATATCCCACTTTGGAGTACCACTCCAAATACTCTCTGATCATGGGAAACATTTCGAGAGTGAGATTTTCATTGAACTCTCATCCAGGTTAGGATTCTCCCACAAGTTCTCCTCACCATACTACCTATTAGCACCAATTCTCGCAAAGTCATGAGCGTCGAGCGCACCACACAGAAGAAGTCCATTTCGAGCCTAAAATCAAGCGAGCAGGATTTTTTCTTTCATCAGTGAGGATCCGCAGATGGAGTAGATAGACGGTCATCAGGTAGGTTCGAGTAGCAGAGTTTCATGAGGTCTGGCGCATGAGCTCATCTCTTATGGACAAAATCACAAAATGATGTGCCATTTCAGCATTTCGACTACCCGGATGTCAAGAGACGAAGGGGTTTCTTTTCCACTGGATTTTGAAACACTGAAACATGAAATGTGAAAAGTGCCCATTAGCCATTTCAGCATTTTGGCTACCGGGATGTCAATAGACAAAGGGTCGTCCCTCCACTACATCGGGAATTGCCGAAACCTGAAACGCAAAATGTAAAAGCTGCCCAGGAGCCATTTGGGCATTTCGGCTACCAGGACATCAAAGAACAAAGGAGTAGCTCCTCCACTACATCCGGAATCCCCGAAACCCAAAACATGAAATGTAAAAGTGCTCGAGAGCCATTTCAACATTTCGGCTACCAGGAATTCAAAGGACTAGGGGTTGTTCTCTTCCACTGCATCGGGAAACCCCGAAACCAGAAATGTGAAAAGCGCCCAAAATCCATTTCAGCATTTCAGCTACCGGGAGTTCAAGAGACAAGAGATTCACTCCTCCACTACATCAGGAAACCCTGAAACCTGAAATGCAAAACGTAAAATTTCCCGGGAGCCATTTTGGCATTTCGACTACCGGGACTTCAGAGGACGAAGGGATGTTCTCTTCCACTGCATCAGGGAACCCCGAAACCTGAAACAAGAAATGTAAAAGTGTCCGAGAGCTAGTTCGGTATTTCGGCTACTGGGACTTCAAAGAACAAAGGGTTGCTTTTTGTTTTTTTAGTCTTGGCCACCCTCCATGGAAGAAGCAGTTAATGAATATTGAGCAGGTGGTTGAGACCTCAGCTCAACTCATAAATGAAGGGCGTGGAAAATGCTTGGAGCAATCATCCCATGGTACCCTTGTAAGCAGGTCCCCCTACAAGAGCCATGCTGATTTAAGATGGTGTCTGACAAAGGAGTTCCGTTCAAGTTTGACTAAGGAGCCTGCACACACTAATTTGGAATTTAATGTCTCAACTACCTTCCTGCTGCGAAGGTGGAAAATTGCCCTGAGTATATATACTTAGTTTTTGTATTTCTATATGGATGGATGGTAGAGCAGAGCTCCCAACTGTAAATCTTTAATAAAGCCTCTGTTTCTCTGTTTATAAAATGATATTTTGAGATTTCTTGTTTAATGGATGCCAGCTTCCTCCTTTTCTTGTTCCTCTGAATCTGAAAGCCCGTATATGGATGAACCATTCGGGTGTTGTTGTAACTATATGATGCATGTTTGATTGTATTAGTTCTGCAATGTTTGAGGTTTACTTTGAATTTTCTCCGGTCTGAGAGGATCACATATTTGAGACTTTTCCCCTTTCTTTCTCTCCACTTACTCACCACTATGAAAAATTTACTGGCTTAAGTTAAATCAAGACCTCACATGTCCTTGTTTTTCCAACCCAGTTTTCTGAGTGAGCGATATTGTTCCAATTTTACTTTCATCTATCACCCTTTATCAACAAATTGTGACATTTAAACTGATGGGCCTCAGGATTACTCCTGCTACAATCCAGGAGTGACTTCTGACGCCAACATTTCAGGCATTGTTGTCGGGGACGAAGTTGAAAATTTTCCCTAGGATTGACCGACATTGAGCCTCTGATTCTGAAGGTGCATCAGGCATCAGAGCCTTATGAGATTTCTACTGTGCACCTGGTGACTCCATTGTGATGACTCCACTATGGTGAACCTATTTTTCTAGTTATGTCTTCCAAAGGTAGACACACACATTCCCATCCACAACTGCCTCTAGCTACACTTGAAGTTGATCTGGAGGTGATTTTCAGAAAAGGAGAGGTTTTTGAAGGAGAAACTTCCACTGCTGAACCAGGTAATCTACCATCTCCTTCTGTAGGAAATCCATTTTCTTCTTCTTAGCTTTCTGGTTTGGGATTGGAGGGAGAAATCCTTGTCACTCCCCTCTCCCCTAAAGTTGTACCTTGGCATAGACCCAGGACCACAAGAGAGTTTCCCACACCTAGCTTTACCACTCCTCCTCTTGTTACTATTGCTACTACTACATAGAGAGAAGAATCTTCTGACTTGATCCCTTTAGCCTTCTCTCTGAATCCCCCATTGTTTCTCCTTCCACCTGGAAGCTCATTTCCAGTATCCCCTATTCGAGCTCCTTCTCCTTTGAGTTCTCCTCCACACAATATTCCTATGGCAGGAGAAAATCCCCCCATGACTAGAATGGAGGCTATAATAGCTTCTAGGTATGCTCCCCTTGTGTTACCTCAGCCTCTCAATGCCCTTCCAGTAGATGGCTACCTTAAGCAACTGCCCAAGTTTACAGGCGAAGGGGACATAGCTGCAGAAGAACACTTTGAACCCTTTACAGTTTTACAGATGATTATGTTATCATGCATCCAGACGTATGGATGAAAATTTTTGTCCATAGCCTTGAAGGAGAGGCTAGAAAGTGGTTTATGGTCCTGCCTCCTGGATCTATTGATGGGATTGAGGCTTTGGATAATGCCTTTTTGAGACAGTGGGGAGACAAAAAATACTTCATGTATTACATGAAAAAGTTTGGGTCTTTGAAGACAAAGGAAGGAGAGTCTGTCTCTGATTTCTCCAAGAGATTCAATAAAATGTACAATAAGATCCCTACTAAAATAAATCCCTCAGAAGCCTCTGCTAAGATCACGTATGCTATCACTTTTGATCCCGATTTCTGCCTTCTTTTGAGGGAAAGAAGAGCAACTACTCTGGCTCACATGCAGGATGTAGCCGTGGAAGTAGAATCTAACATATTGGTTATTGACTAACTCAAGAATAAGGTTGATAGAGACATATCCAGGAGGCGAATTGAAGCCTTCCCATCCAATTCATCTCCCCTTCTCCTTCAGATGGACAAGGTAACTAAATTGATAAAGACACTTTTGGCTAGAATGGAAAGGTGGGAGCTGGAAGGGAAGCCCACATACATAAATCACCAAAATATTGATAACAAAGGCTTTAGGAGGCCTAGAAACAATGTACCATAGGCCTTGCTAAGGGAACAAAGGATTCAAACCCCTCTCCAAAATAACCTAGTTTCTCATGAGGAAGGAGACGATATAGATGAGCTCGACCTTGAAATTCACTGTATTGAAGAAACTTTCCCTTTTCCCCATTTGACTCAATCTATATATGAAGAATCCCTTATGAACAATCAAGTCAATGAGTTGGGTAAAGGGGAAAAGGCCAACAACACTCCTAACAAATATCATCTTAGGTCAAATAATAAAGAAGGAAATTTTGATAGCCATGATCAACCCCTCATAGTGGAAAAACCTACTAAACCTACTACAATCACTACTAAAGAAAAGAAAACTCAGAATACTTCGCCAATAACCAAAGAACTTGTCTCTGAGGTAAGGGAATCTTCTAATCCATTTCCCTCCTTTATTTTTTGGCATGAAGTTCAAAAGATTAGAATTCGCATACCCCTCTCAGAGCTAGTTAAAAATGAAGATTTCCAAAGGTCTCTATTCAAGCTGCTACAATTTGAGTCCCCCCAAACTTCTACAGACTCAGTAAATATTCAATATGAAAAGCCAGTAGTTGTCCTAAGTCCCATGGTATAAGACAAAGATGATCCATCCCCTCCCTTCTACACATCCCTGAACATACATGATAGGGTGTTGCATAATTGCCTCATGGATTCAAGAGCTTCCCACAACCTTATGCCCAAAATAGTCATGGAAGAATTGGGACTGGAAGTGACAAAGGATTATCACAATTTGTACACTTTTGATTCAAGGAGAGTGCAATGCCTTGGAGTCATCAAAAACTTGGTGGTCTCTTTATTTCAGCTACCAATGAAGAGTGTGGTCATGGACATTGTAGTAGCTTATGTTCCCCCCAAGTTTGGCATGCTGTTGTCAAGATCTTGGATTAGAAAACTTGGAGGAACATTAGATATGGATCTCACATATGATACCATTCCAGTCTTTGGAGGGGAACACATGAGGTTGTACAAAGAAGCTCAGCTGGCCTACATTGTCAATGACAAAGCAGACCCCACTAATCACCCCATCTTTTCACTTGAGACTAATTTGGGGTCTAGTTTATTGCATATCACTGAGACTCCTGAAGCCCCTTTTCAAATTAGAAAGAAACCCATATCTAATCACGAGATACCTCCTCCAATCACCTTTATTTGGAATTTTTTCTTTGACGAAGCTTCTTCTAGCGAAGGCATTGGCGCTGGAGTGGTTCTTCTGTCCCCTTGGTAGGAAACCATATCCCTATCATACAATCTAGAATTTTAAGCTACCAATAATGTGGCAGAATATGAAGCTCTTGTTCTGGGTATGAGGGCTGCAAAAGAAATGGGAATTAAGGAAGTAGCAGTGTTTAGAGATGCTGAGTTGATAATCCAGAAAGTCAAAAATACTTATCAGGCTAAGCATCCTCAGCTTAGGGGTTACAGAAATGAGGCATGGGACCTGATTGATAATTTCTTCTCAGCTTTCAACATTTCTTTTATTCCTAGAGAGGAAAATTCTTTGGTCGATTCCTTAGTTGTCTCGGCTAGTCTGTTCAAGATCCCTCTATCGCCTAAGATCAAATATGAGGTTGAAATAAGATATAGGCCATCTGTTCCAAACAATATGAAGAATTGGAAGGTATTCAAAGACGATCTTGAAATCAAAAAATTTCTTTAGTCCGTCGATGAATTTTTTTCATTGCACATTGATCAAGATCCTGAGCTCGAAAGTCACCGTCACCCTAAGGTATTTTTAAATAAAATTTCTATTCATTTTCCTAGAAATCACATTCTGAAGGGACTAGTCCCTTTAGAAAGACTGTTCGATGGGAATGATGTGGAAGTAAAGGGTAGGGTTTCAAATGGAGATGATGATACAACAGAGTGCAATATCGACACATAAGAGGAGCCTAAGTTTGTGAAGTTGTCAAGCAGTTTGACCAAAGAGCAGAGGGATGAATATACCAAGTTGTTAAGGGAATTTTTTGATGTGTTTGCATGGACCTATGAGGACCTCAAAATATATGAGACATCTTTCATTGAACACAAGATCCCACTGAAGGAAGGGGCTAAGCCATTCAGGAAGAAGCTAAGACAGATAAATCCCATGTTGTTTCTTGTCATGGAGAGAGAAGTGAAGAAGTTGTTAGATGCCCAAATCATTGTCCCCTTGAGATATTCTGAGTGGGTGGCCAATTTGGTTCCTGTGAGGAAGAA
>SNQJ01S0105525.1:12486-30073 GCA_010110895.2 Picea sitchensis
ACCTTGGTACTTTATTTTAATTAAAAATTTAACAGGAGGTTTGGCCTGTCCTTAAATCCCAAGAAATATTTGTTTTCTATGAAGGAGGGGAAGCTGTTAGGGCATATAGTATCAGCAGAGGGAGTGAGAATTGATCCCAGCAGGGTAGAGGCAATTCAGACCCTGTCACTTCCCAGGTCTAGAAATGAAGTTCAGGATTTCTTAGGGAAGATTAACTTTCTAAGGAGGTTCATCTCAAATTTTGCTAAGTTGGTGAAACACATCACAGCCATGCTTAGAAAAGGAAAATAAATAAAATGGATTGTTGAACCCAGGGAATCTTTCATCCAAATAAAAAGGGCAATGACTGAGGCACCTGTGTTGATTAGTCTTGATTATTCCAAGGATTTCCTAATTTTTTATTTTTCTTCTTTTGATACAGTAGCAATGGTCTTATTGCAGAAAAATAAGGGTGAGAGCAACCCATTTCCTTCTTTAGTAAGGCATTAAGAGATGCATAAATTAGGTACAAGATCATGGAGAAGCAGGCCTATGCCTTGGTGAAATCTCTCAAAGTTTTTAGAGTCTATGTCTTGCACTCAAGAGTGATTGCATACATTCCTTCAACCTCTTTGAAGGACATCCTTATACATCCTAACACAGATGGGAGGAGAGGTAAATAGATTGCTAATATCCTTGTGTTCGACCTGGAGATAAATCCCACCAAGTTGGTTAAAGGGTAGGGTTTAGCCAAGCTGCTAGCTGAATCCAATTGAAAGGCCTTGGGGGATAGATTCATCAACGGTTGCTCAGGAAATCAACAAGATGAGTCACCCAGCAAAAGCTTTCAGGGTAGCTTATCACTAGCAGAATGCACCTGGTAAAGAGACATTTTGTACTTTCTACAAGAATTGAAGTCTCTTGATGGAATGGGAAAAATCAAGGCAAGGGATTTAAAGCTCAAGGCAGTCAGATATTGCCTTACTCACCAAGTCTTGCACTGGAGAGATCCTATAGGGGTGTTTATGAGGTGTCTAAATCCACAGGAAGCCCAAAAAGTTATCTTTGATTTCCACAGTGGACTTTGTGGAGGGCATCATTTTTGGAAGACCATAATCGACAAAATTCTCAGGGATGGGTACTACTGGCCCACCTTATTTCTTGATGTCTGCAAAGAAGTCAGAGCTTGCATCAAATTCCAAAGGTTCTTAGGAAAGCAACAACTCAAAGATCTGCCACTAAAGCCTATAATAGCTTAAGCACCTTTTCAACAGTGGGGATTGGACTTCATTGGAGAAATTCATCCTCCTTCAAGTGGCCAACACAGATGGATCTTGACTGCAACAGACTATTTCACCAAGTGGATAGAAGCTGCCCCCACTAGGAGTGCCTTGCACAAGGTGATTATCAGCTTCTTGGAGGATATCATAGCTAGATTTGGCTGTCCCAGTAGAATTGTCACTGATAATACCACTTCTTTCAAGTCTGAGACTCTGGTTAAGTTCTGTGAGTAGTTCATGATTTCACTAATTCACACCACTCCCTATTATCCTCAAGGAAACGGACTGGCAGAATCTTCCAATAAAAGTCTAATCAAACTCATTAAAAGGTTATTAGAAGATAATAAGAGGGCCTGGGATTCAAAGCTCAATTTTTCTCTATGGGTCGATCGATTGACAACAAAGAAGTCCCTGGGCACCTCACCTTTTCAACTTGTTTATTGGACAGAGGCTATTTTTCCCATTCAGCTCGCTTTACCTGTAGCGAAATTCTTTCAAGATCATGAAGGAGAGCCAGACCACATGGTTAGAACAATTCATCAAGTGGTGGAACTGCAACAGATCAGGGAGAAGGTAATGGACTTAGCTCACAGTCATCAACAGAATATCAAGCAGGCTTTTGATAGGAAGGTCAGGAAGGAGGAATTCAAGCTGGGATATTTGGTGTTTAAGTGGGATGCACCCAAGCAGGATAGGGGAAAACACAACAAGTTTGATGTCATTTGGATAGGGCCCTTCAAAATATCTGAAGTATTCTTAAATAACACGTACACGTTGTAGGATTTGGAGGGTGAAGAAGTCTTTAGTGGCCTAGTAAATTGGCATTTCCTGAAGAAATGTTTTGTTTGAGCCTTAGACAACTCCTTTGTTTTGTAAATATTGTCTTTATTACTTTTTTGTTTATTTTTGTCTTAATAAATGACTCCATAACCCAACAGAAGGCAACTAGAACTGCAATAGAAGTTCTTAGAGAATCGGAGGGATGACTCTATCCCCCATGGAGCCTAATGTTAGCACCAATTCTCGCAAAGTCATGAGCGTCGAGTGTAGCACACAAAAGAAGTCCATTTTGGGCCTAAAATCAAGCGAGTGGGATTTTTGCTTTTAGTAGTGAGGATCCACAGATGGAGTAGATCGATGGTCATTGGGTAGGTTTGAGTAGCAGAGTTGCATGAGGTCTGGCACATGAGCTCATCTCTTATGGCCAAAATCACAAAATGATGAGCCATTTCGGCATTTTGGCTACCCAGATGTCAAGAGACGAAGGGGTTGCTCTTCCACTGCATTTCGAAACCCTGAAATGCGAAATGAAAAAAGCACCCATTATCCATTTCATCATTTTGCCTACCGGGATGTTAAGAGACAAAGGGTTGTCCCTCCACGGCATCAGGAATTGCCAAAACTTGAAACGGGAAATGTAAAAGCTGCCCGGGAGCTATTTTGGCATTTCAGCTATCTGGACATCAAAGAACAAAGGAGTAGCTTTTCCACTACATCGGGAATCCCCGAAACCTGAAACACAAAATGTAAAAGCGTCCAAGAGCCATTTTATCATTTCGGCTACCGGGACTTCAAAGATTGAGGGGTTGTTCTCTTCCACAGCATCAGGAAACCCCGAAACCTAAAATGCGAAAAGCGCCCAAAAGATATTTTGGCATTTCGGCTACCAGGAATTCAAGAGACAAGAGAGCCGCTCCTCCACTACATCAAGAAACCCCAAAACCCGAAACACAAAATATAAAATCACCTGGGAGCCATTTCGTCATTTTGGCTACTGGGACTTCAAAGGACGAAGGGATGTTCTCTTCCACTACATCGGGAAACCCCGAAACCAGAAACGCGAAATGTAAAAGTGGTCAGGAGCCATTTTCGATATTTTGGCTACTGGGAATTCAAAGAACAAAGGTTTATTTTTGTGTTTTCAGTCTTGGAGACCCGCCATGGAAGAAGTAGTTAAATAATATTGAGCAGGTGGTTGAGACCTCAGCTCAAATCATAAATGGAGGGTGTGGAAAAGGCCTGGAGAAATCAGCCCATGGTACCCTTATATGCAGGTCCCCCTGCAAGAGCCATGCTAAGTTAAGATGGCATCCGACAAAGGAGTTTCATCCAGGTTTGACTAAGGAGATTTCACATGCTAATTTGGACTTTAATGTCTCAGCTACCTTCCTGTTGCGAAGACGAAAAATTTCCCTTAGTATATAAACTCAGTTTTTGTATTTCTATATGGATGGATGGTAGAGCAGAGCTCCCAACTGTAAATATTTAACAAAGCGTCCGGTTCTCTGGTTATATAATGATATTTTGATATTTCTTGTTTAATGGCTGCCAGCTTCCTCCTTTCCTTGCTCCTCTGAATCTGAAAGCCCGGGTATGGATGATCCAATCGGGTGTTGTTGTAACTATATGATGCATGTTTGATTGTATTAGTTCTGCAACATTTGAGGTTTACTTTGAAGTTTCTCCAGTCTGAGAGGATCTCATATCTAAGACTTTTCCCCTTTCTTTCCTTCCACTTACTCACCACTATGCAAAATTTACTGGCTTACGTTAAATCAAGACCTCACATGTCCTTGTTGTTCCAAGCTAGTTTTCTGAGTGAGTGATATTGTTTCGAGTTTACTTTCATCCATCACCCTTTATAAAAAAATTGTGACATTTAAACTGATGGGTCTCAGGCTTACTCCTGCCGCAATCCAGGAGTGACTTCTGATGCCAACACTACCCTCAGTCCAATGGATAGGTATAAGTAGTTAACAAGGTCCTCAAAACCATGTTGCAACACATGGTTAACAAACATAAAACCAATTGGCATCATATGTTATTTTTTGCACTATGGGCTTACCACACGTCAATCAAAACTACCACTAGTTTCACACCATTTCATCTAGTCCACGGAGTTGAGGCCACTCTTCCCATCAAGTGCAAAATTCCCACCTTACGCACCGCTATTGATCTATTACCTGACATTGCTCCAATGGAGCAGTGTTTACTGAACTTAGAGTCCCTGTATGAAGATCATCGATCGTCATTACATAACGATGAGGTAGACAAAAAATGGTCAAAGTCCACCTTTGATCACCATGTCAACCTTTGCTCATTTAATGAAGGAGACATCGTCCTCATTTACGATATCGCTCACGATACCCTCAGCCATGGAAAGTTCGAGTCACTATGGAATGGACCTTATATCATCCAACATTTCCTCACTAAAGGCACATACATCCTAGCTTCGCCTGAGGGCCACCCTCTCAAAGAACCTACCAACGGTTTGTGCTTAAAGAAATTTTATGCCTAAGAATAACCATTCTACATTAGGCTATTTCTTGTTTTTAGTGTTTTTTATCTTCTTTTGTTCGTATCTCACATATAAAATATCATTTTTGTTATTGATAGATGCCTCCTCCATCGGACTACCATATCAGTTACGCCGACAAAACCAGTCGTTGGACACAGAATCATGCTTCGACCACTTGGGCCCTCTATCCCCCCTCACATGAACTGCTCCACTGCAGCGGCATATGTTTGGGCTCAGAAACCAACAACCAAGACAAATACACCACCATCATTGGTCTCCTCACCGAGGCTAGCCATCATCATATTCATCATTTTAGCGTCTTATTAGTTTCCCAACTTGTCGTCCTCCAAGTCAACAATGTGTACCGTTTCCATGATCCTTGCCTCTTTCGCAAATACCCGTAGGTTAGAATTTTATATCGACATTTTGATTTCATTACATTTACACATATCCTAAGACAATTCAATCAAATAGTAGATAACATGGCTAACATTATACTAGATTGGTATATATCACATCAAGACACCTTCACACACATGTAAACCATTAGAAGTCTGTCACAGCGTATAGATTAGACATCTTAAACCACATTAAAAATCATCAACACATATGAACATCACAAATATTCCAAAATGTGTATCCATATATATATATATATATATATATTGGTCAAAATGTCATAAGTGTTTACAAAAAATAGTACATCGCTCATAGGTAGGTGAGTCACCTCATCCCTATCAGTAAAAAACTGGATGTCACAACTATACAAAATGGGCTCACTATCCTATATCAAACACAAAAATACATATCTAGCGTCCCTCAAGGAGCCTCTAGTGCTCCAGCACTAGGTCCTCCCTTTGGCAGAGGTACCCCACCAACTACAGGTCCCTCAGGTCCTGGGGGAAACCGCCTAGTCATTGCAACTTTAACTATAGTTGCTATGTGGATGAAGTTCCACGACTCTACCGGTAGCCTGATACACTACTCCAGGATCCCCTCATCCCGGATCCACACCCACATCCCCTCATACACTCCCCGTAGAGCCACCTCTAATCAACGCCATAAATCATCAAACTCTCCCTCGGCCTCAGCCGGAGGATCATGTGATGGCCCTGCACTGGGGTCATCATAACAACATCTCTTGGCCTCTCTATTATTATCACCAGGCCTCACCCCAGCATCCTCTCGACATCGCCTGTCCCCTGCTCGCAACTCTCCCCGCGATGGTCTCACAAGCCTCTGGCGGGCCAACGCTCTACTCAACTCGACCTCCCATCCACACGGTCCCATATCTACACAAACAAGCACATGATAGCATCAACATCCATCCAAATATCAACCATATTCTATACTATATAAACAAATGAAAAACCAACAAAAAAAATAACATCATACCTCAGTGGTCGAATACCTCTCTCGGGGGTAATACCATCTCTGGGTCATCACGAAAATCTATCCCACTGTATGAAACTGCAATATGATCTGTGGCATATGACACCACACCTATGAAGCCTCAGTCGTGAAGTAATGGCTACCCTCCCCACCCCCATGATGGACCAAAATCATTGCCCACCGCCGTGGTTGTGAATCTCGCGCTCCTGGTGGGTCTAACAAAACTCTTGGGTGCAACATAGGAACCCTCTCTAGAAACCAAGCCACCAGAATAGACCCAAAATAAAAATACCCTAAGTCGACAGCTCGACATTTGGTGAGCTTCCCCACCATCTTGGTGTGTAGCATCAAGCCCCAGGCAAAATGCTCACCCCCTAGTGCCCCCTGCATGATCCTCAGTTGGCCGCCACTATTACGATGAGACGTGAGAGACCCATAAACTCTCACAATCATTGCTTCCATGCAATGATGTACCACGGTGTCCATCGCCCCAATCCTCACCACTGATATGGACATGAAATCCCCTCCCAAACAATATGTCTGGGTAAGGGTAGCCAACTTCCCCTCTCCAACTATCACCGGCTCGACCGGTAGTAGGGTTCCCCAAGAAGGGAGCCCGATCATAAAATAGAAATCCTCTTCAATAGAGAATGCCAAGTGCTCCCCACACACAATGAAACACTGCAACTCAAGACTCCACATCGAAATCAGGAATTGCAAAAAATACTCCTGTTCCCTCACCAGTGAGCACTCAAAAAAATTTAGCAGCCCACAAGCCGCCAAAGCACCATGAACCGCCAACTCCTCATCCCTCATGACCTCCCTCAGTCATTCCCAATCCCTCTCTCTCCAATGGATCGGCATCGTCACAAATTATCACCTGCATCCACATATACAGTACTCGATCATCCATCACAACTCATCAAAACACCAAAAAAATATCCCCAAAAGATAAGTTTTTTTCACCCTCATCTTTGCCTCAAGGGAGCGGTTTTTATCCCCACAGGCATCCACACATGCACACCTATTCACCCCATAGGTGCGCATGTATGTGAACCTTTTTCAGCCCACATGGGCACATCAAATGTGTGCCTTTTCACTACATAGTTTCACACTTATGCACTACTGTCAGAAACACAGTTGTTGACATATGCGCGGTTATGCTTCGAATAGGCACGCATCCCATGCTTGCCTACTTTCCAAAATTGAGCGTCCCCCTATGAGACTGTGTGTATTATAGTCTGACACTCGTGCGTGGGTTTCCATTGATCGCCTGTGCATTTGGGGGGCCACAGTCCCAAAAACCCACCGTACGGTCATTTGTACAGTCCTACCCAAAAATTGACACCTAACTACTATACAGGAGGATGAGACCACTAACCTGACTCTCGCACCTCCCAAATCAGCTTCCTTGCACTCCTGGAAACTCTGAATCTGCTATGGGATATCCTTTCCAATCAATATAGTAGTATATACAAATGAGGTGGCAATGTGGGCCCTACAACTATATATAGGCCCTTTTTGCCAAAACTTCCATACTCCCTTCCAGGAGTTTCGGATGTCCGTTTTTTGATCCATCTTTAGCCACGGGATCAAGATATCACTGCCTACACAGTCATACTTCCTGGGTCACCATCCATCCCTGACCCTCACGAAGCAATTTTCTCATACCCCGTTAAGGTACGCATGCTCATGTTCAAAATTATCAAATAATTGTTATATGTTCGTTATCTTCAGATATTGTTCACGTCGGGTATTTGGTTTTAATGTGTGCAGGTACTTGGCCCCCCAAAATACATTTATTCCCTTCACCTATATGCTAGACACTATCATATAGTCATTCCCTTTGAATATCAACTGCATATTCCAGTTCCACCCTTCGACATCTGCCTATAGGATACCCCCATCCGGCTCTACAATACTCTCACCTCTACTGCATTTTCAGTACTGTCACCTGGTAGCACTCTTCCCCACATGAGTTGTCCCATTCTAAGTTCCCCTTAACCCTTCGACACTCATGATTCTTTCACCCCCTAGGGATGGGAGTCCCAATAGTCTTACGCATGTTCCAAAATCAACCACATACTCCTTCTCCTCATATTGCTAGCCTGACCCTTGGAAGACCAGGATATTTCTTCACAATTCTCATTGGACTACACCCCCACAGTATCATTAGCCCCCCATTTCATCCAACATCAGTTTTCCCATCTACAAATTCCCCTTCATTCATTTAACTCATACAGAGACCCACCCATGGGCCCCCTCACCCTCCACCAGTTCCCTACACAACTTGTGCCCTCATAGGCTAAGCCATCTTGCACTGGGGCACCCGTTTCTATATTTTTACACTCATCCCCAAATATTTATTTATTTGGAAATTGTACAAAGCCTTTGTTTCTAGCATTCACATAACTTTTTTTCATCACCTTTGGTGACCTTATCCTTTTGGAAAACGCAACCCATGCCACTCTTGGTTGGGGCATCCATGATATTCTACTCCTGTTGATATCATCCATAAACCCCGAGTATCTCACTATCTCTATACCCTTTCTCTCTGAGTTTGTCCACTTTGTCATGCCTCTGGCACCATCTAACCTTTGCCTAGTCATTCCCATGTTGCTAGGTCCAGTTCCACGGTTGCTGGCACACCCCCTTTATCCCCAACCAATGGAAGTCTCGAGTCTCACCACTTCCTGACGTCATCTATGTTACTCATTAGTTCTTGATATTCTCCAGTGGATTTCATGAAGCCCTCCACTTCTTGGAGTCGCATCTCCCTTTCTGTCAACATCAACATAGTCTCTAGATGGGCGATAGTATCTTGACTCTCATTAGATTCACAATGAGGAGTCTCGGATGACATAGAGAGAACCATCATTACTCTCTGTTGTCGTTGACCCCCATGACATTCAACTTCAACACTTTCTCATGTTGTGGTGGATCTTACTTTGTGACTATTGCAGTTGTTTTTATATTTTCCAAATACCTCTGAAAATTTTTAGGCCATCAATGCCTCTGAATCATCGACACTTCTTATAGGTGTCATCGTCTCTTTTTATGAGTTTGTTCACAATCAGAATTTTCCTCTGCTATTATCAACCTGCCCTTGTGAGCGCTGCATTCATCTTCACCAAAACACAACTTCAATTACTATATTACACCATTTTTCAGTTATATGACATGAGAATGGGGCATGCCCACCTCGTTTGTATACAGTTTTATTTTTCTTACACCTTGTGAAAGGTTTGGGTCCTACAGGTTCCCCTCTAGACTCCAATGGGTCACTCTTGATACTCTCATTATCTCTCTTTCTTACAATGGTACTCTCAGTAGAAGAAACATTGATGAATTTCAGCTATACATATGCTCCTAACCTCATCCATCCGGGGGCCTATGTTATCACTGAAATCTTGTCCACACATGGTTACAGGAATCCAACATCTCCAAACAACTATTAGTTCACCCATGGACCACAATTACCAAAAATTCATTCCCAAAAGGTCCAAAACTATACAACCAGTTATAAAATCAGGATGTGTTATGACTATATATATAGGGATCACGCACACATGCGCCATCAAGAAATGCAGGAAAAGTGCACATGCACACGATGCGCAACTGTGGATGCTAAAAGCCACACACACCTTAGAATAGTGCATTTATGATGTTGGTCGGCCTCCCACCCACTTCTGGTTTAGCTTCCAAGTTGATTTGACATCCAAATATTGGCTGAATCCGGCTGGGTGGCTGGTCAAAGACCTAAGGGTACCCTAAATGGCCCCTTGTTCATAGTAAAATTTGGTTGAATAATGCCTCAAAGTTATGCTATAAAAAGAGGCCATGGGTTCACTACTTTTTCAAGGAATTCATTTGTAAGGTTATGCTGCTTCTATTCTCTTGGGGAATCCTCTTTTATCATCAAGAGCATACTAGCACCATTCCATTTGAGCTATTCACGTCACCTTTTGAGTGAATTAGCTTGGGATTCTTTCACAATTTCTTTCAAGTTTTCAAGTTGTAAGAAGATCTCAATCTTGGGGGTTCAAGAGCCCTCCCTTGAGGGAAGAGGGGACCCAAAGTCTCCCTTTCTCTTTGGTGTTTTCTTTCCACTAATATACTCCTTTCCATTGGTGGCATGAGTCTTGTTTATTTCTTGTTCTAATGATCTTATGCACTCTAGTTTAATTCCTTTTATTGTTATTAGTTTAGTTTGTTGTTTATCTTGCATGATTTATATTTCTAACCCTTTCCTTTACTGTTGTCTTGCCTAGATAACCCAACTGGGCTTGTAAGCATCTCTAATTTTCTCACTCAAGTGAAAAAAGAGATGCAACACTCATGAAGGCATCGCATGAGGACATTATGCAGGGAAAGCAAGTACGCATAAGGTTCTACAAGCTGGCCTTTGATGGCCTACTTTACACAGAGATGCTAAAGAGTATACCAAAGCCTGTGATGTATTCCAAAGAGTTTGAAAACCATCTTGAAGATATGAAATTCCACTAGCACCGTAGATGACCCTACAAGCACTTGAAAATTGGACCATTGACTTCGTGGGACCTATAAACCCACCAGGGAAAGCGCACAGGAGCAAGGTACATTATCGCTGCCACAGAATACCTAAATAGATGGGTCGAAGAAAGAGCAGTCAAGGAATGTAGTGTAGCTACAGCTACGCATTTTATATTTGATAACATAATAACCAGGTTTGGATGTCCTAATACCCTTATGAGTGATGAAGGAACTCATTTCATCAATAAGATAGTTGAAGCCCTGACTAAAGAATTTGTAGTTAACCATTAGAAGAGTACACCTTACCATCCACAAGAAAATAGAATGGTTGAAGCATTCAACAAAATCTTGGAGACAACATTGACAAAGATTTGCAGTGCGAATGGGGATGACTAGGATTTAAGAGTACCAACAGTACTCTGGGCTTATAGAACCACTTGCAAGAAATTAACAATGCAGACCCCTTTCAAGTTGGTTTATGGTCTCGAAGTTGTTGTCCCAATGGAGTACTTGGTACAAAGATTAATAATTCCTGCATTTACAGACATGGATGATACTGGCGTTGTTCATGAGAGACTTGCCCAGCTAGTTGAACTAGAAGAAGAAAGATTTATTGTAGGATTCCATTAGCAAGTATAGAAGGAAAGAGAGAAGGCCTATCATGACAGACACATCAAGAAGAGGGAATTTAAGAAAGGTGATTTAGTACTAGTGTATGACAGTAAATTTATAAGACATCTAGGGAATTTTAGAATGCATTGGCTTGGACCATATGAGATTGCCTATGTTATAGAAGGACGAGCTGCATAGATGAACACATTGAAGGGAGAATGGAAATAAGGATTAGTGAATGAGAGTCAACTGAAGTTGTATTATGACAATCAGCTACCTCACAACTCTTAGTAAAATCAAGGAGAAAAGGGTCTAGGTACCAAGTGCAGTTGAAACTGGGTACTAGACACAAAAAGGAAACTTTTCACAAGGATGGGAAGGAGGCATAAAGCATAAAGAAAAGGCTGCACTACGCAGTCCAAAGTCAAAGTGAAATGGAAGGATCAGATCTGAAGTGCCTTAGGATGAGTCATAGGTGAGTCTTGGGGGCCTGTTGGCCCTTGGTTATGAAAGGAAGTGAAGATCGAGGAAGAAAAGGTCAAACACAAACTGCATGGGAGACACAGTGACTATCACTGGGTCGAAGTAAGAAAAAGAGCAGAAAATCCAGAGCAAAGTATGAAAAATCAACCCATTGGATGAGGCGATCAAGGATGACAAATCAACAAGGAATATGGATTCAGGACAACTCAACAAGAAGAGAAATCCACCATTAGATGCTTAGGAGAACCGAATGATAAGGGAGGAAAGACAGGCTCGCGAAGCCCTGAAAGGGTGGGTCAAGTTGACCTAGGGTTTTGAGTAATTAGGGTTTTGACACCTAGGTTTCAACCTAAGGTTGTCAGTGAGGGACTATAATGTATAAATAGAGGTCAAGAGGACCTAGGTTGGGGGGGTACCAATGTTGGGTATTGATATTGATTGTTGCTGGTTGAGAGATTATTGTACTATGAGAGAGAGGAGTGCTGAGAGTGAGAGCCTTCTGGTATTCTAAGATCTTCATATGCGTGCGAAGATCAAGTCCTACAGATGGGTGCGTAGGAAGGTGGGAGACAGAGAGAAGAAGAGAGAAGATATGCTGACTAAGAGCGTAGATCAGAACTATAAGCTTTATCTTAATATATCATAAGCACAGTTTTGTGGACGTATCCCTAGAGAGAAGGTGAACCACGTATATGTTGTGTTGTATGTGTGATTGATGCCTGGATCTCTGTCATTTTTATACTGTTATTTTCATTATTGTGCTAGATCAGATTTATAGTTTCTCAAAGTATATCTAGCTGATAAGAGATATATGAATGTTGCATTATTGTTGTATTAGTTCCACTTGGTATTCCCCTAGTTGTAGACATCTCTATCCTACAACCCCCCTCATAAATGCTTCAGGTGAGACTACATATGCTTCGCAGGTGTTGTCGAAAGGTCTAGTAGCTAGGGCTTGTTAGTGCACTCTTGGAGTGAACCCTAGGTCTACTCCTATGCCAACACCTGGAAAGATAAAAAATGTAAATATAGGTGCAGATTGTTCCCCAAAAGAGATTCTGATCTACACCAACCTCTTCAAAGAATTTCGAGATGTATTATCTTGGTCATATGAAGAGATGCCAGAGATCGACCCCCGTATTGTTGAACATGATATTGGGACTTACCCGGATGCTAAACCCGTTTGACAATGTATTAGAGTTGTTAATCCTAGGAAGGCCCCCACTATTAAGGCAGAGGTAGAGAAGCTACTTAATGCCATATTTATCTACCCAGTTCCCTTGACTCAATGGGTATCCAACCCTGTTCCCATGAATAAAAAGCAAGGAACCATCTGTGTGTATGCATTTTCGTGATCTGAACAAGGCTTGTCCTAAAGATAACTTCCCCACGACTTTCATTGATCATATTCTCGATAAGTGTGTGGGAAGCGAAATATTTTCTTTTATGGACGGATTTTCAGGCTATAACCAAATCCAGGTCAAACCCAAAGACCAACATAAGACGACATTCATATGTCCTTGGGGCACGTTTGCATACCAAAAAATGCCTTTCGTCCTGAAAAATTCCAGAGCAACCTTCTAATGAGCCATGACTTTCGCTTTTCATGATCTCAAACACATAGTTGAAGCTTACCTCAATGATCTTGTTTCTCACTCTCGCAAGAGAGTGGATCATGCTACGCACCTTCGACTAGTTTTTGAAAGATGTCACTACTATAGAATCCAACTCAATCCTCATAAATGCATCTTTTGCATTAGATCTGGCCATCTCTTAGGATTCTTATTCTTCAAGACAGGGATCATGGTAGATCCACTTAAGGTTGAGGCAATTCTTCAGTTGCCTCCCCCGCGCATGATTAGACAAATTCAAGGTTTACAGGGGAAAGATAACTTTTTGCGTCGATTTATTGTGAATTATGCCAATATCACTAAGGGTTTCATGAGCCTATTGAAGAAGGACACCATGTTTATCTAGGATGAGCGAGCCCAATAGTATTTTGATGCTTTAAAGAAAGCCTTGGTATCAACCCCTTTGCTGAAATCCCCTAATTATAGTAGAGATTACTTGTTGTATATCACTACGTCTGAAGAGACCATTGGTATGGTTCTATTTTAGGCATATGATGAGCTCTGTGAGCATGTCATCTACTATATTAGTTGAAATTTAGTAGGTCCTAAACATAATTACTCACACATTGAAAAGCTAGCTTTGGGTGTCGTCCACGTAGTCCAACTTTTATGACACTATATATTTCTTTGCAAAACTACTGTGGTTGCTGATGTTAATACATTTCAATACATCCTCACTAGACATATCATAGGTGGAAAATATAATAAATGGATTGTCATATTACAAGAATTTGATCTCAACTTTACTTTAGCCAAGTCCAAGAAATCACTAGTTTTTGCAGAGTTAATATCTGATTTCCCACGATTAGATGAAGATGTTATTCATGTCAATTCATTCGTAGATGAATACATTTTCCTCGTCTTTTCATCCGACCCCTGGTATGGAGATATTTTTTTATATCTTCAAACCTTGAAGTTTGCTCAACATCTCTCGTGAGATGATCGACGATGTGTTAGATACCAAGCCAAAAAGTATACAATCATCGGTGAAACTTTGCATCTTTGAGGAATAGATAGTATCTTATGTTATTTATTAACTCATGAAGAAGCCGAGTTAGTCCTTAATGATTTCCACAAAGGGGCTTGTGGTGGTCATCTATATGGGTTTGCGACATCCCAAAAAATCTTGTGAGCCGGTTACTTCTGGCCCACCATATTTAAAGACTGTATTGAAGCAGTTAAGAAGTGTCACCCCTACTAGGTGTTCACTCAAAAAATGCACTCGCACCCAGCCCCTCTTCACCCAGTCATTATCGTTGGTCCCTGCACCAAGGGGGGAGTAGATTTTTTTGATTTCAACCCAACTTTGGTTGGGGAGAATCAACACATTATTGTGGCTGTCGACTACTTCACCAAGTGGGTTGAAGCCATGTCTACCATTAAATCTGATGGGAAGACTGCAGGTTTTTTCATATTCAACCAAATTATCGCCCGGTTTGGTATCCCAAGTGAGATTGTCACTGATCATGGCAGTCATTTTCAAAATGAAATGATGATAGAACTAGCATCTAATCTGGGGTTTAAACATGATCAATCCTCTCCTTATTACACCCAGGAAAATGGGCAAGTAGAGGTCGTCAATAAGTCTCTCAAGGCCATCTTGCAAAAAGTTGCCAGTCAAAGTAATTCCAACTAGCACATCATGTTATATCCCACACTTTGGGCATACCAAACCTCGATTAAGACTGCCACTGATTTTTCTCCTTTTCAGTTAGTAAATGGTGTGGAGTCGATACTTCCCATTGAATGAAAAATCCCTTCTCTCAAATTGGCAGTTGAGCTCCTATCTGACACTTCATATTTAGAGTGACACCTTGTACACCTAGAGAGTCTTGACGAGCAGTGTCGGGATTCCTTTATGACTATCAAGGCAAACAACAAACATGTCAAGGTTCAGTACGATAAGTTTGTATGTCCCCGGTTGTATGCTGATGGTGACTTGGTCCTCTTGTATGACGAAGCCAAAGCCAAAAACTAAACTTTCCTGTGTGCATGGGGGAAGGGGGGAAGCACTGATAGAAAAAGGAGAAATGGAAGGAGGAAAGGATAAGGGAAAGAAGGAGGAACCCTTGGACTCAATCATGATGGATGGCAACTAGATCAAGTGAATCATGGTGATAGCTGGAAAGACATGTAGCGAAGTACCCTACCAATACAAGGTGAATACCAAAAAGAGAGTCGTAGCTATGAGGGAAGGCTTGGTGAGTGATGAGGAAGAGGTAGAGGATCTTCGAGCTATGGAGTAGATTGAGGAAATCCTGCACGTAACGTATGAGAGGAAAACGAGAGGTCCAAGAATGGTAAGATAAGGAAACAATACTATCCATATTAATGTCAGTGTGGAATCCATAAAACTGTGTGTGACTAATACACCAAAGAAAACACCATCGTTTAGACAACTGGATTTTGGGAGAAGAAAGACAGCAGGAAGTACATCTACACAAGGAACAACAACTGGAGGAGCTAGTTTAGGCAACACTAGTCAAGTATCTACACCACGTAGAGGTAGAAGTTCAATGTTCAGAATGGCAGGACATGATTAGGTTACCATAATTTAAAGGAGAAGCATTAGAGGACCCGAAAAAACATTTGTTCATCTGTGAGAAGATTTGGGAAGAAAAACATATCACAGGCGAAGATACTAAACTAGCACAGCTAGTGATTACATTACAGGATCGTGCACTACATTGGTATATGATTTTAGCTACCAAACATCCACCAGGGACAACTAGAACAATTACAGACATCAAGAAAATACTGATAAACAAGTTTTAGAAGTCAAGTTTAGAATATCAGTACATGAACGAGATGATCGAGATTAGACAAAAACCAGGAGAATCCATATGGGATATTAACCAAAGGTTCAAACGAATGAAGGGAAAGTTGAAATATCTCATGAATGATATGTAGCATAGGCACATGTTCATCAATTCATTGCTACCACATTTAAAATACCCATTGTGACAACAGAAGTTTCAGATGCAGGCAAAGGCTCTGCAGGCAGCCTTACAATTGGAAGAAAACCAATATCAGTAGACAGATCTAGCCATCGAAGAACTGAAGGAGGATTTGAAGAACTTAACGTTCCAGCTAAACCAAAATAAAAGTAAGGACAAAGGAGAATTCGTTTGTTGTACTACATGCAGGACAGAAGGACACCACAAGAACAAATGTCCAACCTTCACACAGTATATCGCAACATGAATGAAAAATCCATTACCAATAGGAGGACTATGGTGCAAGATCTGTAAGAAACTGGACCATGATCTATATAACTACCCAATGATGTAGAAATACCAGAAAGTCCCAAAGAGTTCATATTGCAACTTTTTCAAGTAAGTGGGACACAAATATTGTAGAACTATGGATTTGATGCAAGAGAGGACATCATATGCATATAGAGTGTAGGAAGAAATGATGACTGGTAAATCCACACCACAATTTAACCAAGTTCCATCCCCATAAAACACTTTGCAACAGTAGTATCATACTGCGCAACAACCATATAATGTCATGCAGCCACAGTACAACACAACACAACCTCAATACAATACCACGCAGTACAATCAGACGCCTCAGTATAACACGCCGAGAGGAGATTTTGGAAGAGGTAGAGGACCAGGCATATGTCACAATTTCCAAAAACTGGGACATTATGCAAGGGAATGTCCACTTCCACCAAAAACATGTATGTATTGTCACGCATTGGACCATGATACAGTATAATGTATGACACTATTAGTAAAGATCTAAGAAAAGAGGAACCAGAACAGCCAGAATGTTCAGTGGATTTCAACCGAAGCAAGGGATGAAGGACAAAAAGTCAACACATTTACCCATGGAGGAGATAAAATAGAAAACGACGCAGTTCGACAACAACCAGTACAACACTGGTGGGTGATGAAGAACGTCGAACCAATGAGTTAGTTTGACACGTAGAATGAGAAGGAGATATTTAAGAAAGCCAAAGAAGAATTTCAGAAGGATGACATTGTGTCGACTTCAACTGCATAGCAAAGAAAGGGAGCACCAAAGTACGGGATGCCTCTGTTATTGGATCATACCAACGAAAAGTAACCCACTGGACAAGTAAGTACAATCAAAGTATTTTTACAATCATTTGTAAAAGTATTCAATGATCCATCGTCTGTCAAAATATTGTAAAACATATTAGAAATATGTATTATAGAGACAGAAAGAAAACTAGAACAAAGACAGTCAATCACCTACACACCAAGAGAAGAATAGGTAGGGAGTTCAAACTAAATGCTAACATCATAGATTTCAACATGGGAGACATCATACTAGATCTAGGATATGAATTTAATGTATTACCAAAAATGACATGGGAATGTATGGGAGAGCCCACATTAGGATATTCATATGTGCAACTGAAACTA